>LR752490.1:6750-46948 GCA_902729485.2 Mus minutoides
CTTGGCTTGCTCAGCCTGCTCTCTTATAGAACCCAAGACTGCCAGCCCAGAGATGGTCCCACCCACAAGGGGCCCTTGATCACTAATTGAGAAAATGCCTCACAGCTAGATCTCATGGAGGCATTTCCCCAACTGAAACTCCTTTTTCTGTGATAATTCCAGCTGTGTCAAGTTGACACAAACCTAGCCAGTACAGGGTTCTACCATTGTCTTTAAGAAGTGCTTTGCCTCATGACTTTCTCTTCTTTACAAAAACTGTAAAACTTCAGCACATGGTACATGGGCTGACTGGAATCTGTTTTGGTAGGCTGTGATCACTCATATGCAGGTCTAGAATGAGCTATCCCTTATCCTTTGGTGGGTAGTTAGGGCTGTTTCTGCGTTGACCTGTGTAATCCCCTCTACCTATCCCTCTACCGTGCTGTAATTTTTCTTTTCTTTTTTTTTCTATGTACTTATCACTGTCTAGTAAGTGGCACTGGTTTTAAGTGATTTATTGGATGTTTTGAGGGGATGGATTTTGTAGGGTAGGGGCTGCTTCCATTGTATCCGTCCCAGAGAACAGAGCTTTACAAACCATAGCCTTGCCTTGATTAGTGGCACAAGCCTTTAATCCCAGTACTCAGCACATGGAGAAAGGCAGCTCTGTGAGTTGGAGGCTGGTCTGATCTACACAGTGGGTTCCAGGTTTGATTGGGCTACACTGTAAGACCTTGCCTCAAAAACAAACAAACAAACAAACAAACAAACAAACCTGCCAAAACCAACCAAGCAAGCAACCAACACCAAAACCAAACCATAGCCTCTTAATATAAGAATTTGCTGGATATAGAATCAGTGTTCACAAAAGGAGGTGCGATTCTCCAAGTGTGATAGGTGGGATATGCATCAGGAAGCAAGCCATGCAGACAAAGCTGTGGTCGGATCATTCTGAAGACTCTTCTGGGAAACAGACACAAGAAATGTTCCCTGGTATGCCCCGCGATGGTGTGCGCCTATACTCCCAACACTTGGGAAGGGGAGGCAGGAGGATAGTGATCTAAAGGCCAGCCTGGGTCACCAACAGAACCAAAATAAAACAACCACTAAAACCAGCAGTAACAGACAAAGCTAGATAGTCATAATATCAACCGATGTTTGAATGATTGAAAAATTCAAAATAAAACTCAAGGTTAAGATATGGGTACATGCCGGGCGCTGGTGGCACATGCCTTTAATCCCAGCACTTGGGAGGCAGAGGCAGGTGGATTTCTTAATTCAAGGTCAGGCTGGTCTACAAAGTGAGTTCCAGGACAGCCAGGGCTACACAGAGAAACCCTGTCTCGAAAAAAACTAAAAAAAAAAATTAAAAAAAAAAAAAGATATAGGTACCTTGGGGCTGGAGAGATGGCTCAGAGGCTGAGAGCTCTGACTGCTCTTCTGAAGGTCTTGAGTTCAAATCCCAGCAACCACATGATGGCTCACAACCATCCATAACAAGATCTGACACCCTCTTCTGGAGTGTCTGAAGACAGCTACTGTGTACTTACATATAATCAATCAATCAATCAATCAATCATTCAATCAATCTTTAAAAAAATAGATATGGGTATGTTAGGTGTACATGAAAAGAACCAAGGGTTGGGGTACATGAATGCCAATTTCTAAACATGCAGTGTCTGTGCTGGCCAGTCTAATGTGCTGACTAACCACATACAGGCGTAGAACAATGAGTTAGGTCATGAGGGTTTTAGTGAACAATAGAAGGGACAGTCATGAGTCTGGTTGGCTGTGATGATTGCCAGGAAGCATCCAGTGATTTCTGCCACAACCCTGATATGCTTGGTCCTCACACTGGCTCTGGGGAACGAGGTTGCCGAGCAGGGAATGAAGACTAGAGTAAAATCTAAGGGCCAAAGGTGATTCTGAATACCCTAAGAGCACAGGCTGGGTTTGAAAGGCTTATGCTACCGAGCTCTGTGATGCTGAAGACAACAGTGGTTTCACCGCCAACACCGCTGGAGGGCTGGGAAGGCAGGAAGGATGGCGTATGTCAGGTTCAAGCATCTTAGGCTACCCCGAAGCTTCAGGGATGTTCGTTAGTAGAAATCGGGATGCTTTTTGAAGCTGAACCTAGGCCATGAGTGGTGGTTCATGCTTGCAATCATAACACCTTGGAAGTCTGAGGCAGGGGATTATAAATAGTTCATTGTCAGCCTGGGGAATATAGCAAGACCCTGCGTGAACCCTTCCTTTAAACAACAACAAACCCAACAACAATGCCCCCTCAAAAACAGTAAAAACAAGACAAAACAAACAACGAACAAAAAAACCCACCAAATCTTCCCCATAGCCTACTTCAGATACAGGCTGTATCAGTTTCTATCTCTAAATACTGAATGCTTACCTGTAATCATACTTTATTATTCACAGGATTATTATTATTTTTTACAACAAAAATTATCTGGGACCCCATCAAAGCGACAGGGTATGTGTGACCCAGGACAGGGTGGCGTTAATGTTGAGATGGAACGCTTTCTTCAATAACCCACTGTGTGCACTGCCAATGCTTGCAACTCTGTGGTAATCTGTAGGGTTCCCCAGACCCAAAAGAGCAGGTAGGTGGTGACAAGACTGAGGGAANTTTTTTACAACAAAAATTATCTGGGACCCCATCAAAGCGACAGGGTATGTGTGACCCAGGACAGGGTGGCGTTAATGTTGAGATGGAACGCTTTCTTCAATAACCCACTGTGTGCACTGCCAATGCTTGCAACTCTGTGGTAATCTGTAGGGTTCCCCAGACCCAAAAGAGCAGGTAGGTGGTGACAAGACTGAGGGAAACCCTCTGATGAGGCTCTGATGAAGGGAGCAGAGGTGACAATGGAGAGCAGAGGTGACAACAGAGAACAGAGGTGTTTTGAGTACTGACCTCCCTGGGCCAGTTAGTGCAAGAAGAAACTTAACATGCCACCAGTTGCCAAGTCTCCCTGGACTGAAGGCTGTGTTTTTCTCCACAACAATAACCATCTTGGTAATGATAACTCAGTTATGGTCACTAGCTCTATTTAAGTATGAGAAATCATGAGAAACATCTCTTTCCTCAAAGACTAAAAATAACAGACGTTAATTCTGAGGGCTGGCGAAGTGGTTCAGTGGTTAAGAGCACTGACTGCTCTTCCAGAGGACCTGGGTTTGCTTCCCAGGACCCATATGGTGGCTCACAACCATTTGTAACTCCAGTTTCAGGGAAGACAGTGCCCTCTTATGACCTTGCAAACATCAGGCATGCATGTGGTACATAGATACACACGTAGATAAGACATCCATACACATTAATTACATTAAAAAAAGAGTTCACCAAGGGTGAATACCCACTAAGCAGGGTTATTTTACATAACCTTTCCTTCAGTTCTCATTCCAGATATGATAGGTCTTCATCTTAGGTGTGTGTGTGTGTGTGTGTGTGTGTGTGTGTGTGTGTGTGTGTGAGAGAGAGAGAGAGAGAGAGAGAGAGAGAGAGAGAGAGAGAGTTCTCACATGCATATGGAAACCAGAGAACACTCTCAAGTGTTGTTTCTCAGGTGTGTTCCCCTTTACTTTTTTTGAGACAAGGTGTCTCGTTAGCCTGGAACTCAGTGAGTGGGCTTGGCTGGCTGACCAGTGAGTTCCAGGGATCTGCCTGTCCCTGCATCCCCAGTGGTGGCATTGCAAGTGTGACCAGCTTATTTTCTGTGGGTTCTGGGAACTCAGATCCTTGGGTTTGCAAGGCAAGCACTTTATCAACACAACACCTTCCCAGCTCCCCTTCCCTTCCCTTTTCTTCCCTCTCCTCCTTTTTCAGATAGCATGTCTCTGTGTAGCCCAGGCTGGCCTTGTACTTGCAATTCTCCTGTTCTATCTTTCCTAGTGCTGGCATTGAAGGTCTATGCCACCACACTGGACAAAAGTATATGGATGGCGCAAAGTCACCAGTCCTTCAGGATGGAGGGATTTCATTACCTGCCTTTGACAGGACATTTGGGCTAAATGATGACTACCAAGATACACAAAATCCTATTTTAAAACATAATTAGGAGTGTTTTCTTTCTTTCTTTTTTTTTTTGTTTTTTGTTTTTTGTTTTTTGTTTTTTGGAGACAGGGTTTCTCTGTATAGCCCTGGCTGTCCTGGAACTCTGTAGACCAGGCTGGCCTCGAACTCAGAAATCCACCTGTCTCTGCCTCCCGAGTGCTGGGATTAAAGGCGTGTGTGCCACCATGCCTGGCTTGTTTTTTTGTTTTTTGTTTTTTTAAATCAGGCTTGCTCTCTGCATCTGGCTTTCGCTTTGCCTCTGCCATTTCTCATGACTGAATTTCTTGACCTTATCATAGATTCTGTTGTCTTTGGATTTATGAGTATCTCCTAGATGTCAGAGGCTAGCTCACTGAGATAACTGGTATTGATATATCTCAACTGCCGACATGTAAAAATCCTTAAGGAGAAAAAAAAATGTCGTAAGTGTGGTAGTAGTACATTGAGTCGTTTTTGGTTTTATCAGTTTCTTCATTTTTTTTTTTTTTTTTTTTTTTTTTTTTTTTTTTTTTTTTTTTTTTTTTTTTTTTTTTTTTTTTTTTTTTTTTTGAACACGTGAAAACAGAAAAATGGTGTCGTCTTTGATCTCCAGCCTGGAAAGCCATGCTTGGCCGGTAGACAATAACCTAAGTCCAAACACACACCTATCAGTCGAGCTAAACCGTGAAACTGGAGCCCGGATTGCAAAATTGAAGTTCCTTGCAGCTTTGTGGGTTGTGTTGAAACCACTCAAAGCTCAAAGACAATGCTCCCTGGGGGGGGAGGGGGGCGGTAGGGGGCGTCTCCACCCTCTCCAGATCAGTTCTCACAGGTTGAGCCTCCACTTTAACATCACAGGCAAACAGTTTCTGCTCTTTCCTGAAGGTGGACTCCTAGCATAATGAAAAGATCTCTAGATAATTAAAAGTAGAAACTGGGATCATGGGTGTTATGTGCATCTTTGCCACCTACTAGCTGAATAAACCTGGAGACGTCTGCAAGTCACCAGTAACTTGGTATTCTTAACAATAAACAGAGAGGTAATAGTAACGGAAGTGCAACCATCCTAGAGTCTAGAGTCGTTGAGAGGATCAAAAAACAAAAACAAAAACCAAAAAGCAAAAAAAAAAAAAACCCCAAAACCAAAAAAAACCCATAAAAATGTTAGTACTTTGTAGCTCTGTGCTACCATTGTGTAGACATTCTAAGAGGCAAGTTTAGCTTGACACAAGATATGAAGATACTTTTCATTGTCCTCTTAGGAGTTTGCATCTTTGAAGACTTTGAAGATGGCCTTAAACTCCTTTGTTCTTTGATTGCTCGGTAGGACAAGTGCTAGACTGGAGTTATTTTTGTATGTGTGTGTAGGGAAGAGGAGGAGAGGGGAGGGGAGGGAAGGGTAGGGTAGGGGAGGGGAGGGGAGGGGAGGGGAGGGGAGGGGAGTGGAGAGGGTGGATAGGAGGGAAGACAGTGGGACTTGCTCTGTAGACCCTGGCCTAGAACTCATGATCTTCTTCTGTCTTAGCCCACTGGGTGTTGGGATTACAGTCCAGTGCCGCTGCTGTGGTCCCTCCAACAACAGTAGTGTATACTTTTCCTGAACAGGCTACAATCTTTATCAGAGCTGCATGTACCTGACCTTTAGTTTTTATCTTGATGTGCTGTGGTAGATAACATTCATTTTCATGTTGATCCCACCTCCTTTTCTGCTTCCTCTTCCTTTTTAAAAAGCAGGTTGGTTTGTTTATGATTTTAAGTGGGAGTGCTCTTAGAGGCAAGAAGGGTTAAGTTCCCTGGAGCTGGAGCAACAGGCAGTTGTTAACCACTGACCTGGGTGCTGAGAAACAAACTCAGGTCTTCGGGTACTCTGGAAGTGCAGCAAGCACTCTGAATGACTGAGCCACCTCTCTTGCCAGAGGACAATTTCTACAAGTCCAAGAAACCTACCTAACCTTACTTATGGAAAGCATTTGTTTGAGAACACGAAGCCATGGTCTACTTCTGTCCGTTCCTAAGGGGTTCTTTCCCTTTCTTTAGCTAAAGTCTAGGTGCATCCTAAGCTGTCTCCAGACTTCTGGACTCAAGGATGAGCCTGCCACCCTTCTCAGTAGCTAGTACTGCATTCCTCCCTTTTCATTTTTAAATAAATGCTTGTAACCCCTATCTGACTTTAGGATTCCACTTAAGCACTCACCTCACTTAAGATGATTATTATTTAAGGTTGGTTATCCACCAGGGTTGATGCTTGGTGACTCTGACTAGTCTCATTAGCCTCAAGCATATTCCTGTGTGTGTATGTATATGCATATATGTGTGTTTATGTGTATGCATGTGTACTTAAGAGTACATGTATGGCCAAGCGTGGTGGTGGCGCACGCTTTTAATCCCAGCACTTGGGAAGCAGAGGCAGGCGAATTTCTGAGTTCAAGGCCAGCCTGGTCTACAGAGTGAGTTCCAGGACAGCCAGGGCTACACAGAGAAACCCTGTCTTGAAAAATAAAACAAAGCAAAACAAAACAAAACAAAAAAAAACAAAAAAAAAGAGTACATGTATGTGTGTGCATGTGCTTGTGCTGTGAATCTGCTTGGGAGTAGCATAGTGTAGACTTTCCTCCTGATTTCTTGGCAGAGAACATGAGTCTAAAACCTGTGGCCTACCCGTTCAGTGTTGGCTGTAGCTTTCTAGGAATGGCATTTCTAAACGTCAACAGTAAAGCCTATGTCTCTGGGAGGAAGTTGTTGCTGGTGTATAATGGGCTATCCATTTAATTTGAAACCTAAATCCACATTCATAAAATCTACCTAAAGTCACTGACTACATCTCTGGTTGGATACTTCTGCTAGCAGATCTTTGGCGGCTTCCAGACGCTTCGCCTGGGCCCACAAAGCTCCCTTTTCCTTGGCTTTCTACACATCAGCCCAGTGCCCCATGGTCCTAAAAGCCTTTCTTTATCAGCTAACATTTAGTGTTTCCTGGAAAGGGTGTTTTTTATTATTATTATTTTAATGGAGTCTCAGGATATTTCTCAAGCAGGCCGCCAACTTCAGGCGCCAACGATCCCGTGTCCTCAGCCTTCCGCAGAGCGAGGACAGCAGGTGTGTGGCATGAGGGACTTACAGTGCTGCTGTTTCTCTATTTGCACATTTTACTCTCATGCTAGGTGGAGAAAGGAGCTATCAGTCATGAATCTGTACGATTCTGCAGTTCTTCAGAAAGCAACAGTGTTTCTGTTGTTTTCCTTGCGGGTCTGGATGGGCACAGAGCACGACTTGGGCTTTCCTGGGCCAAAGCAGGAAGCAGGTGTGGAACCTACAGAGGACTCATGTTTCAAGGCTCGCTCCAGGGTGCTAGAAGACCCCCACCTCCCATGATGATGGACCATGGGTGATGGGGGCCACTGAAACTTCCTAAGCGGAGCAGAGATGCCATAGTCCTCAAGCTGGTACATGGAGGTTGGAGGGGCACAGATGTGGCAGGGACAGTGGAGGTGGAAGGCATTTGGGAGGTAGGAGGTCAGCAGTACCGTCACACACAGGGGTCATTCTTGTGCCCATGCCCCAGTGTTCCGCTCACAGCTCTCCCAAGGACAAAGCACTGGTTTACTCCATAGTCTTTGGCTGCATGAATAGTACAGTATAGATCCTGTGAGCTCACAGGCACAGGGCAACATCTCCAGGTCATGGTTATCACCATCTTGTAAAGATGCTGAGAAATTGCTTTACCCTCAGTGTGGATCTTCTCCTCCCCAGGCAGACTTTATGTTCAATTACTTCCCACTCCTACAGAAATTGATTTCCAGTCACTTCATGGCCTAAGCAAAGGGCTGCAGGGACTGGCAAGGTGGCTCAGTGGTTAAGGGTGGTTAAGAATATTTCCAGTTCTCCCAGAGGACTGGACTTCAGATGCCAGCACACAGGATGAACTGCTCACTACTGCCTGTAACTGCAGCTCTGACTCTCCCTTCCAGCCTCCACAGGCAGGCACGTGCGTGCGCATGCGCGCGCGCACGTGTACACACACACACACACACACACACACACACACACACACGCACACGCACACACTAAATCTTTTAAAAGGTGTGTGTGTACAGAGGGATCTCTTGGTTCCTGACTTCCTTTCTCTTCAGTAGGTCAGACTGGGTGTTCGTTTCTCAGACTTTCAGTGTTAGCAGCTACTTTGACATTGGGCTAGATGCAGCAGAGACTGGTAAGGTGCTAGAAGGGTCTCTCTGATGTTTTAAAATGTCTATTAGTGAGTTGAAAAGGATTTCCCAAGAAACAGAGATACAGAGCTGTTATAGCAAGTGAAAGACCCGTCACCACGTGGGTACTAAGTGGTAAACAGAAACTGGAGAGAAACGGCCCAGATGAAAATGAGACAAGTCACAGAAGCTAGCTCTCTGCAGTATCGGCTTGCAGGAAGCAGGGACAGTGGATTAGGGTGCTGGAAACTGTGGCTTGACCAGAGAAGGTAAAGAATGGCAACCTTGGGGCTGGAGAGATGGCTCAGGACCTGAGAGCAATCTCCCTTGCTACAGAGGACCAGAGCTCTATTTCCAGCACCCACATGGTGGCTCACAATCACCTGGAACTCCATGGACTCTTCCAGTCTCTAGGGCATCCACTCACAAATACACACATACATACATACATGTAAAGTAAAAAACAGATGAGAGAGAGAGAGAGAGAGAGAGAGAGAGAGAGAGAGAGAGAGAGAGGAGAGAGAGAACCAGACAGGAGGACCAGGAATTCAGAACATAATCAAACAACACAGATAGGGAAGAAGGAGAAGGAGAAGAAGGGGAGGAGAAGAGTAACCTGGAGTGGAGTTTTATGTTTGGGCACACCTGTAATTTCAGTATTTGGGAGTTTAGGGAAAGTCTGGGCTACAGGAAATCCTGCCTCTAAACTGCAAATAAATAAATCTTTAAAATGTGAGCAGAATGGGCGGTGTTGGTTAGCTCGAAGGTCTATTCTGGCTTCCGGAGTAGCAGCAGGAGCCGGGCCTGAAACTGGAGCACAGGATAACCCCGCTGCCTGGGAGGAGGGTGAGACGGCTTCGGAGGAACCCGGATCGGGCCCGCTGCGCGCCCGGGGAAGGCGGCGAGCTGGGGAACGGGCAGGGCGTCTCCCTGTCGCCCGCCCCGGGCCGGGCTCCCGGGGATCCGCGCCCCTCTCTGCCCGGCTCCTCCTCTGGGGCGTCCCCGGCTGCTGGCCAATGGGCGGCGGGCGGCGCGGAGCGGGAAGCAGAACGCGGGGGCCCTGCCCTCCCAGGCGCGGGGTCCCGCAGCGCCAGGTCCGCGCCCTGGAGTCGGCGCCAGGTTCCCGCGAGGTCCTCAGGAGCCTTCAAGGTGGCCAGTGTGCAGCTCCCGGGCGACAGAGCACCCTGAAGATGCAGGATGGCAGCGCGGCCGCCCGCCAGCCTCTCTTACCGTACCACGGGCTCCACCTGCTTGCACCCGCTCAGCCAGCTCCTGGGCATCCCGCTGGATCAGGTAACAGCGTCCCACCCGCTACCCAGATCTCCGTCTGGGAACAGGATTGCGACCCGGTCTTCACTCAGAGCCTAGTTTATGGCTGTGAACCCTACACGTGTGAGGGTTTTTTCTTCCCCTTTTTCTTTTTTTTCTGAGTTGGCTGCTTTTTCTGAGTGAAAACTATACGTCCACCTAGGCTAGCGAGTTGGACTGAACTTTTTAAGTTTTGGTCTGTGATCAAATTCTTTAGTGGTGTGATTCATGGATCCAGCATTAGCCCCACCAGTGTAGTGAAGTCTTTGTGATTTTTAAATTCAGGTGATCCTACTTTAAGAGTAAGTCTAATCAAGCTGGGTGTGGTGGATCACGCCTTTAATCCCAGTTCTCTAGAGCCTGGGGCAGGGAAATTGCAGCGAGTTCCAGTCTTCTCTGTCTAGGATGCTGAGGGAAAAGCCTCAACCCTCAAACAAAACCAAACAAAAAGTAAAAAGCCCGACTAACCAGATGTGTAGGTCTATAGTATAGTATACGGTGATGACTTTTTTGTTCCGTTTGTTGAGACAGCATCTGGCCCGATAGCCCAGACTGTCTTGGCACTCACTCTGAAGTTCAGGCTGGCATCGAAGGCTCTTATTTTGTCTAGGCTGGGCTAGAACTTGTGATCTTTCGCCACAGTGTTGAGATGCTTCTCAGAGGGCCTTCATTACTCAGTTCTCATTCATTCCTACTGTGCGAAGCTGATGCGTAGGGCGGGCCCTGGGAGGAGAGGGCCTGAAGGGAAGTCTTTGGAACTCTTCAGGAGCTGCCTGCTACATTAGAGGTAAAACTGGCAACAGTATCCTGGTAAGGAATCTTGCCAAAGACAGCTGGAGTGCAGTTCAGTGGTAGAGTTTGTAGTATCCTGGAGGGTCTGTCCTGTCCTCTGGCCTCAGTACTGAGGTCAAGAAAAGTCTTCCTGAGGTGTATGTAGTCTTGCCTTTTTCCTTCGGCGCCTCAGGTTATGTCCCCTGTGTAGGATGTAATGGTTTGAATGGAATCAGGCAGGACAGGTTGGAGTAAGACCCACCGCTCTCCTTACTAATCTGTTTCCGCTGAGTTTCTCCAGTTTAGTTTTTCCGTCCTTTGCTGGGTCTCGAGGTGCCTGCTTGTATTTCCAGTACTAGGGAAACAGGCAGGGAGATTGCTTCGAGTTGGAGACCCGCCTAGGCCATGGGGAGAGAGTACCAAGTCAGCCTGGGCTACAGAGTAAAACCCCCGGGTTAGATAATGCAAAACAAAACAAAATGTTCATGTCTTCTTAGAGCTGTTTTTGTCCTTCCTTTCTTTTCATACTAGAGCTACCTGTACCTGCGCCTCTTCTGTTTGCATTCCTTTGGCAATGAGGAAGTTGGCCCTGGCTGTCTGCATTACTCACAGGGTTAGCCCTCATCCTGACCCTTAGGTTCTGGACTACTACTGCCTTCTCATCAGTTGCAAAACCTCGAGGAGAGAATCAGGAACTTGGTAGAAGTATCAGATATTAAGTCAAGGTCAGGAGTCCCAAGGACCCTGGCAGGGGCAGGCACAAGAGCGAATTCTTTCATTCAGAAGCTGAATGTATTTGTTGCTGAATTTCCAAAGGAGGAGTTCATTTTGCACTGACCTCTCTAATTACTACTAGAACCTATAGTAATTGCATTTTCTTTTGCATAATAATCTTTTGCATAACAATAATAGAAAAATATTACAACAATCTATTTTATAGAGTGGGTTTTTCTTCCCCCACCCCCCCATCCCTGACTCAGAAATACATGGATTGGTGAAGGGCAGTTGCTCGGGGAGGAGCTGGTGTCATTAAGCCTCTGGCTGCATCTACCTCCATCCCCAAGCTACAGAATTTTTGTATAAGTTACCCTGCTTTTTAGAAGAGACATACTACTTTACAGTGTGTGTGTGTGTGTGTGTGTGTGTGTCCATGTGTGTGTGTGTGTGTGTGTGTGTGTACATGAGTGTATGTGCCCACCAGGGTCAGAAGACGGTCTTGATCCCCTGAAGCTGGAGTTCCAAGCATTTGTGAGCTGCTGGATGTGGGTGCTGGGAACTGAACTGTGTCCCCTGACTTGCTTTTAACCTCAGAGCCATCTCTCCAGCCCCCAAAGGAACCTTGGTTTTAATTTATGAAAAAAGAAGAAAAGAGTACTCCAGACATGATAGATTTTAGTTCATTCCATAAATGAACTCGGATTATCATGGGATGGATGGAAAAACCATAAGGAACACTTGGTTTCTCTGGGATGCTGGGTCAGCCTGACCAACTGGGTCAGTGTGAGCAACTTGGTAGAAGAAGTGTTAATCATATGATACCCCAAATCACTTGCTTTCAGCCTGGGGAAACATCCCAAGCCATCAATAGTGTGATTTGGGGGCAAACTGTGGCAGGAGGTGTGTCTTTGAAGCCCTTTCCCAGTGTCTTAAGATTTCATGTTCCTAATTGGAAAGGGGCTGTCCCAAAAGCTGTTGCCTGTACATGGGATACACTCTTCTGGCTGGGTTGCCTTGTCTGGCCTCAGTGGGAAAGGAGGTGCCCAGCTTCAGCTTCACAGAGACTTGAAGTGCCGGGGGTGTGTGTGTGTGTGTGTGCAACACCCAGGAGGAACCCCACTCAGAGGAGGGCGTGGCTGGGAGGGAGGGCAGTGAGTGGGATGTAAAGAGAATATGTAAAAATAAATAAACAAATAAATAAATATTTCATGTTCCTGTTTGCGACTTCTAGGAAATTGCATTTCTGCGATTGCCCCCAGTGTCTGGGGTTCTCCGCATCAGGAACTTTCTTACTGAGGTTGGAGAGAGAGCTGAGCAAGCAGTGCTTGCTGCTCTTCCAGAGAACCCAACTTTGGTTTCCATCCCCTATATCAGGCAGCTCACTAACCCCAGCTCCAGAGGATCCCATGCCCTCTTCTCTTCTCCATGGTCACCACATGCATGAGTCTGCACGCATCCACATACAGATAGATCCACATACTTATATTTGCAAATCTGCGCGTGCGCGCACACATCAATCAAAAGAAAGTCTTTTTTAAAAGTTTCTTGCTGGGCAGTGGTGGCTCACGCCTTTAATCCCAGCACTTGGGAGGCAGAGGCAGGCGGATTTCTGAGTTCGAGGCTAGCCTGGTCTACAAAGTGAGTTCCAGGACAGCCAGGGCTATACAGAGAAACCCGGTCTCGAAAAGCCAAAAAAAAAAAAAAGTTTCTTATCTGCAACCCCCTGGAATGTGCTTTGGGGGTATCTCGGGGTGTCCACAGTGTGCATATGTTTGCTGAAAACTGTATTGTGGGGTCCAGAGAGATGGCTCCGTGGGTGAAGTGAGTGTCATCCCAGTAACTCATCACATAGGCTGTCATGGAGGACTCTTGAGTGTGGAGGGATGACTCAGTGTTAAAAGTCCTGCTACTCTACCTGACGACCTGGCTTCGTTCCAGCACCCACGCAGTCCCTCACAACCACCTTGTAACTCTAGTTGCCGGGGAATCTGACATCTCTGAGGGTACAGGGCATGCATGTGCTACACGTATATACATGCAGGCAAGCCACTCATGCACACGAAAATAAATACTATTATCATTGTTGTTATTATTCTTTCCTAAGTGCACTCATGAAGACCAGTCTTGGAGACCTGGCACTAGGCTAATGGTGACAAAGCAGAAAATTATTACGCTGAGATCTATGACTTTAGGTTTCCTTCAGCTTTCGGTCACCTGGTTGAAGTCCTTGGGTATGCTTGGAAAATCCAGCCTTTGGTTCTGTTCTTATCTAAGTCTTGCCCTATGTTAAAATCTTGGCTCACAGTCCACAGCCATTGTTAAATCCATTAAATATTTATTTAATCCTGCTAGTACCAGGTACTTGGCTGTGTGGCAAAATACCATCAAGGCCCCTCCTGGAGACTAAATCTAGGGCCTTAAAAACACTAGGGCCCAGTCTCCACCAAAGAGACATTCCCAGCACAGGGACCTTATATTGAAAGGGGACAGAGGTTAGTTGGCCTTTTGGAAGAAGGTGCCTCATTCTAACACGGCTATTATCTGCAGCCTCCAACCTGTCCCAGCTCACCTCAGCTCAGGACGGGTGTGAACACCCATCAGGACACAGGGCTTCCCACCCTCAGCTCTCCGCTCTGCATCCTTCTTCCTTCTCTCTCTTTTTTTTTTTTTTTTTTTTTTTTTTTTTTTTTTTTTGCAAAGCCAGGTCTCTTTCCAGTTAATATTCCTGTCACTGGTGGATGTCAAAAATGACAGGGTCACAGGAGGAAATTAGTCTAGGTAGGCCACACAGACCATGCCCCTCTGTTGTGTTCTGAGGGTTTCCAGAGCTCATTCTGGGTGAGGTGGGGGTGCGTTTCCTGGGTGCCACCTGGACTAACAGAGTCCTCCCCAGGCTTGTTAGCAATGACACATCTAAGCCAGGTGTGGCAGCTCACACCCATAATTTTACCAGTTAGAGGCTAAGGCAGGAGGATTTCTGGGACCCCCAAGTCCATCTGGTCTATAGAGGGAATCTGAGGGAAGACGTTGAAGGGTTCCAAGTATGAAAAGATTGTCATATTATCAACGATACAGGAGATCACTGCTGAGGGAGGCAAGGATGCAGGGTGGAGCAAGGGCTTTGAGGATGGGCGATGGTTTGGAGAGATCACTAAGGGGCTACATTCGTTACTATTCTCATCTCTGTGAACGAATACCTGAAAAGAAACAACTTGTGTGAGGAAGGACATGTTTTGGCCCATCATGTGAAGGTGTGGTTTATTACGGAAGGAAGGGGATATGATGGGAGAGACTCAGCGGAAACATTAGGTCCAGCCTATCAAGGCAGGGAAGGCAGATGGTGGGAGAGATTTAGAAGCATTAGGATTAGCAGGAGGGTTAGCCCATTGTCTTAGTCAGAGTTTCTATTCCTGCACAAACATCATGACCAAGAAGCAAGTTGGGGAGGAAAGGGTTTATTTAGCTTACACTTCCACATTGCTGTTCATCACCAAGGAAGTCAGGACTGGAACTCAAGCAGGTCAGAAAGCAGGAGCTGGTACAGAAGCCATGGAGGGATGTTCCTTACTGGCTTGCTTCCCCTGGCTTGCTCAGCCTGCTCTCTTATAGAACCCAAGACTGCCAGCCCAGAGAAGGTCCCACCCACAAGGGGCCCTTGATCACTAATTGAGAAAATGCCTCACAGCTAGATCTCATGGAGGCATTTCCCCAACTGAAGCTCCTTTCTCTATGATAACCCAGCTGTGTCAAGTTGACACAAAAACTAGCCACTACACTCATCATGGTGGGGAAAGCTGGTGATGGAAGAGGCTGTGCAGTCAGTCAAGGCAGGGAAGGCAGATGGTGGGAGAGACTCCTTGGAAGCAGGAGTGTGGGATAGTTCCTTCTTCACAGCCACAGGGATGGGGAAAACAGAGAACAAGAAGCGATGCCCGACTGTCAACTTCAGGGCCTGCCACTCAGCATCCCATTTTCTCTAGTGACACTTAACCTGCCTAAGGTTTCAAACCAGTGCCACCTTCTGGGGACCAAGCAGCATTCTATCATAGGAGCCTGTGTGTGTGTGTGTGTGTGTGTGTGTGTGTGTGTGTGTGTGTGTGTGAAACATTACACATCCAAATCACAGCAGGGGGATTAGACAAAGACGTCAATTTAGTGAGCATTAATCAACTTGCTGGAAATTAAATTCTTAGTTGTTTACTATGCCTGTGTGTATACATACATGTGTGCAGGTGAACCTACGTGTACCTGTGTGTGTGTGCATGTGTTCAGAGGCATAAACATGTCTGTGGAAGCCAGAGCACACCTCCAGTGTCATTCTCAGGATCACCACGCATCTCCTTTGAGACTGCGGCTTTCGCTGGCCTAGAGCTCACTAATTAAGCTAGGTTGGCTGACCAGCCAGCCTAGTCTAGCCTCCTGTCTCTGCATCACCAAGGCTGCACACAACCCTTATAAGTGCGTCATCACGTCTAGAATTTCTACATGGGTACTAGGAATCAAATTTGGGACCTTATGCTTGTAAGGGATGCGTTTTACTGGCTGAGCCATCTGACTTTTGGAACACGTTTGTGTCTCTTTCAATAGCTCCTTCTAGGAGCAATATGGAACAGATGAGGTTTTCAGAGAAGCCTATTGCAAAGCTAAGAAGACCGTTGACAAGTAGGTAAACGTGGTAACAGTGAAGAGGGAGAGAGAGCCATGAGGGACTTAAAGGATTAGGTGCCGGGGCAAACTCAAGTAGGGTGTGTACACGTGGGGTCAGGGTAAAAACCAGGTCCTCTACACAAGCCCAAGGTACCAGGGAGCTTCATGGTTGAAGTTACTCATGAGTACTTGGGGCTTTGAGATGGAGCTCCTGAGGTATGTAAGATCTCAGAACTTTGGAAGGTTTTTGGCAGCAGGAAGAAAGACTAGAGAAGGATATAACCAGCTGGGTCAGCCTTCTTCCCGCATGCATTATCTCATTGAATGCTATCAATGGGAGGAGTCTGCAAGGAGGAAGGGCTTTGCAGCGTGCCGGAGCAAAATGATCCCAGGAAAAGCACTGACCCGATTTTCTAGACATTGACTTTTCAGTTTTAGTGGTAAAATGGGAGCAAAGTGAGGTTAGTGGTGGGAGGGAGGAGGGAAGAGGGATTGGGGAGGAGGGGGACAGGATGATGTGTCACGGAGGAGGTCAGGAGCTGTGCACTGGTGAAAATTGAGAACTGGAACTCCGTTGCCGATGCCGATGCCGATGCTGTTGCCGAGTCTGAGGTTAGGGGTAATGGCATGCGTCTAGGGAGGTGCAGGTAGGTGTCTCCCTGAAACCCCAGAATCCAGTGAGTCCAGTGACCTACGACGGCTGAGGTTGCAGCCTTTCTTAGAGTGGTACATGACTGGTGGAAAGACTCTTTGTGCTTCTGATGAGATGACACTGGGGAGGTAGAAGGTGGCTTTGGGGAACAGCTAGGGAACATCTCGTGGGCGTTTTCTGGCCACACAGTTATAAGTTTTCTGTTCATGTGGGTGGAGAGGACAGGGCTGATAGGGTGGGGATACCACTCACTCTAGCCCTCTCCTTCTAGGCAAGGACCTTGTACACATGGAGGATGAACAGTCTCCATCCTAGGGTCTCCAGGATGGCCCTCCTGTAGAATATTGGCTTATGCCACAGTGTAGTGGCCTACAGGTAGGGCTGATAGATTGTATAGGTGACAGAATACTCCCTTGCATTTTAAGCAGTGACCCTGGGACTTTAACTTTCCTGTTGTGAACAAGAGATGGTTTTTATGTCTTGGCTTCAGCTTAAACTGTCCAGTTTAAGGACACTCTCAGCTCCACATGTTGAAGGTTTATGCTATTGGCATCTAGCTAATTGTTCTGGATACACATACTCAATCAACTGCTAGGCCGAACTAAATAACCAAAAGTCAGGGGCTGGGGAGACAGCTCATTTGGTAAAAGTGCTTGCTGTGCAGGCAGACATCAGGACCTGAGATAGAGACCATGGACTCTTGTTTTAAAAAAAATCTGGGCACACGTGTAGTTTCAGTGTCAGAGAGATGGAGAGAGGCAGATCTCTGGGGCTCATTTGCTAGCCAGCCTAGCCTGTTTGGCAAGCCCTGGGGCCTAGCAATAGACCCATTTTCAATAACCTAAACACCCCCTAAGGAATAATATCCAGAGTTGACTCTTGGCCTCCTCATGTGCTCCTGTACCTGTACACATGAGTATGACACCTGCATACACACACACACACACACACACACACACACACACACACACACAATTCGGAGGCATTTCCCATATTTCAAACCAAGCTCAGGATTTTGGAGGCTTATCTTTAGTTTTTCAGGATGAAAGGAGCGGGGCAATGTTTGAACCCAGCACTGTGTCTGAAGGCTCTGTGTCCCCACCACATGGTGTCCCAGCAACACTGAGCCATCTTCTGACCACAGTGGATGGCTGATATTCTGTCCCTCCAGTGTCTTAACAACCTCTGTGCACACATCCTCCCCTCCCCACCCTATATGTTATTCCTAGTCTGTGCCTTCCTGTCTTCTACCTCCCATCCCCCTGTCCTCCTATCCCCCACATCTTGGAAGAGCTCCTGTTTTTTTCCCCAGGACCATCGTGATTATTATATTTTAAAATTTACACAGATACCCAAGGGCTGCTCAGTTGGGCACAGCATCTTAGAATTTGAAAACAGCTAAGTTTGAATGAGAATACAGCCACCTGACTAGAAAAAGGAATAAAACAGAGGATGTCATCCTGTATAAAAGGCTGCATTCATGCCTAAGGTACATTTGGTTTTCTTAAAAGAAAATTATGCCGGGTATGGTGTCACATGCCTTTAATCTCAGCATGAGGCAGAGGCAGAGGCAGAGGCAGAGAGGCAGAGAGGCAGAGAGGCAGAGAGGCAGAGAGGCAGAGAGGCAGAGAGGCAGAGAGGCAGAGAGGCAGAGAGGCAGAGAGGCAGAGAGGCAGAGAGGCAGAGAGGCAGAGAGGCAGAGAGGCAGAGTGGCAGAGGCAGAAGCAGAGGGCAGAGAGAGAGAGAGAGAGAGAGAGAGAGAGAGAGACAGAGAGAGATTGAGAGAGAGACAGAGAGAGTGCAGAGGCAGAGGGGCAGAGAGAGGCAGAGAGAGAGGCAGAGAGGCAAAGAAGAAGAGGATCTCTGAGTTTGAGGCCAACCTGGTTTACAAAGTGAGTTCCAGGACAGCCAGAGCTATGTAGAGAGACATTCCCCTCAAGTGTCAAACAAACAAACAAAGGGATGAATGAATGAACAAAAAACATTTCCAAAACCAAAATAACGAAAACAAAATTATAATCTTGCCCCTGGTTTACATTTTATTGGCATTCACAATAAATGGAGAATACTACTGCAGCTGATTTGGTGTTTTGAAGCTTATACAATATAATAGCAATAAGCACCAAGCCTTGTTTTTCTCGAAAGTTCCAACTTATAAAATAAAGTCAGGGTTTTGTGTGTGTGTGTGTGTGTGTGTGTGTGTGTGTGTGTGTGTGCTGGAGAGTGAACTCATGGCTGAGCCACACCTCTAACCCCCCACTCTCGGTTCTTCAGACACCCCCATCCTTATTATTGGGCCCCTTTGCTCATGGCTTAGGCATGCATTTATTATTCAGTGCTTTCTGCCCTGCCCAGCAGGGACTGGCTTACTTGCAGTGTTACACATTGAGTACCCTAAGTGCTCCGTGGCCAAGTACACCTCGGCCTAGTGTGAGGTGCAGAGAGTACCCTGATCTGTGCCCTCCAGGAGAACCTGTTAATGCTAGTTAAACTGCTCTTTTGGTGTGTCAAAGTATTTAGTATGTGTGCACTCCACCCTCTAGGCCTCAAGGCCGCCCAGGGCCAAAAGGAATGCTCTAGAAGAAGGCGAGAGAGAGAGAGAGAGAGAGAGAGAGAGAGAGAGAGAGAGAGAGAGAGAAAAGAAGAATTTGTGGGGGAGATCTGGACTAGGTGGGCTAAGCAGAATATTCCAGAAAGAAGCCGTCTCAGCACAGGCCTGGAGACTTCAGGAAGAGTCGCATTCATGGTGGGTTGCCATCACCATCACAGGGCAGAATGTCAGCAAACTGAGTTTAAAAACCCGATTGTCTTTTTTTTTTTTTTTAAACAGAGCAGTGGGACATTTACTTTTTTTTTTTTCCATCTAGACCTACAACATCAATACATATAAATAAATTCCCTTTAGGAGAGCCTGCTGTCAGAATGGCAGTACTCCCTGTTTAAGAAGAAAAATTAGGAGGTCACCTGTTTTCAGTCCTTTCTCTAACCTTGTATTTCCCTCCTGCCTCCCACCCTAAATAAAAACAAGAAACCGATTGTCTTTTATTAGTAGTTTAGGAATCTGAGTTGTACTGAGGAGGTGGCTTCACAGGCAGAAAAACCAAGGGAAGCAGAAACAAGAAACAAAAAACAGGCCCAGTTTGTGAGAGGAAACTTCAGGGTCAGTGAGATGCAAGAACCCTCTGGTAAAGGTGCTTGCCACCAAGCCTGACTGTGTAAACACACACACTCACACACACACACACACACACACACACACACACACACACACACATAGAGATACAGACACAAGGCAGGACTTCCTTGCCAAGTAGTTTAGATTTCCTGGGTTGGGAGGTCTGTTTTTTTTTTTTTTCTTTTCCTTGAAGAGGTTTCTTGTAGCACAGGGTGGTTGCTAGGAATTGAACCCAGGGCTTCATGCATGCTAGTCAAATATTTCAATAACTAAGCTGCATTCCAGCCCGAGGAGACCTATATAAGCATTGCGTGCTGCAAGCCCTCCTTAAACAGACTAACAAAACAGCCACTGGTCGGCCTCGAGGTTGGGGTGTGTGTGTGTGTGTGTGTGTGTGTGTGTGTGGCTCCTCACACCTTGTCTGGTTTTTATAAGATGCTGGGTGTAAGAGCAGGAGCTAGTTCTCAACAAAGGCCTTCATAAATATTTTAAGTAACATCAGTGAAAATGTGAGACACCTTTGTATGCTTACAACAGAGTACGACCTAAATCTGTGTTTGTTGAATTGTGATGGAATTTTATTTACATTCCTGGTCTGGAATGAATGGAATGAAGTTGGGATAAATTTGGGAAGCAGTTTTTTTTTTTTTTCCCAAGAGCATTAGGCCTGTGTATTATTTAGAGCCTGCATTTCATTCTAATTAGATCTATCTCTGGTTTCTGGCCCCGTTGAGCTCTGACTGTTCTGGAACTCACTCTGTAGACCAGGCTGGCCTCGAACTCAGAAATCTGCCTGCCTCTGCCTCCCAAGTGCTGGGGTTAAAGGTGTGTGCCACCAGTGCCTGGCAATTACTGGTAATTTAATTATGCTTAATTTTAACATCCTCTGTTCCTGATCTCATTGTGTGCAGTTCAAGTACCACACCTGGATAATACTGTTGATTTCTGTGCTGTTTCTGGGTAAGTTGCCTCTGATTTATGTTGTACTGTGTGTAATGCGTTTCTTCTCTAAGTTCAAATCATACCTAAAAAAACCAAAAACACAAATATTCTATGACATAACTCTTGATTGAGTACACTAAGATAAATTGTAGGGAATGATTATATTCGAAGAGATACAATCTGGAAATGACTCTGGTGACAGCAACCGGTACACATTCAGAAAAGTGGTTATGGGTTTTGGAGATCTCCTTTTTAAGCAAGTTAGGCTTCTGAGTAGATAAGATATAGGAAAAACTTTCATCAGTCTGATGGCAGTTTCTAGAAATTTTACCAGGCACACAAGACTAGGCTTTAAGTAAAAGTGTGTTTTATTGCAAGACTGCCAACCCCCAGGCTGAACTTACTTCCCGCAGAGGACTAGAATCATTAACCCATTTCTAAAGGGCTTTTTAGTTCTCTTTAAAAAAAAGTGAGCTTGGTGAATCATTCACCAACTTCCTAGTAATACCAGAGCTCTCTCTCTCTCTCTCTCTCTCTCTCTCTCTCTCTCTCTCTCTTTTTTTAGCGCTACTTATGATTTCAGTGGTTATTCTTCTTTTATGTGTTTGTGGTCCTGTCTGACTTTAGGTCTGGATTTGAAGTCCATGGTAGCGTTAACATAGCTTAAAATACCGAATTCAGATGTGTGGGCTGAGCTGCAGAGGACCTCCCATGGCGGTCACTACCATCTCCCACTTTCTAAAACAACATGAGACTCTGAGCTCAGGCTCCGGTCCAGTTTGGAAAAAACAAGAGGACAAAGGATGTGATGCGCATGCGCTCCGCTCAGTCCAGCCTCTCATTTCACACCAGCGGTTGAGGTTAACAATGCTCTCAGGCTTTTCTGTTTTTTTTTTTTTTTTTTTTTTTCTTTCTTTCTCTGCTTGATCCTTCTCCATCATTTTGCAGTTCCAACCTGTGGTAGATGATTCAGCAGTATGAGTCAGCTGAGGTGCTCAAGAGAGGGCATGTGAAGAGGCACTGGTCCCATCCAAAGGTCACTTGTCCCAGTTAAACAGTCAAAACTCCTTTGTTCCTAAGACTTTATTATTATTATTATTATTATTATTATTATTATTATTATTATGTATTAGTTTATTAAAAGTATTAGTTTTTTTTATTGACTGAAGCCAATGAGAATCCATTATGTATCTTTCTCGTATATTAAATGCTTTATCACCAATGTTGTTGTTGCTGCAGATGAATTTTGAAAATTCACCTTTTAGTGAGGCATGGTTACTCTTGGGTATTATCTCAGCACTCTAGAGGCCGAGGCTGCAGGATCGTTAAGAGTCTGATGCCAGCCTGGGTTACATAGTTGAGTTCCAGGCCAGCCTTGGTATATAGTGAGAAAGCATCTTGGAGGGGGAGAAAAAAGCAATTAAACAAACCCTTAGCCTTTCTTAGCCTTTACACTGGTAGCATATACTCTTGGTATCACATGCATGGGCAGACAGAGAAGGATGGATAATGAAGGCCAGTCTTTCTACTGGCTCGTTTCCTAGACCGCTCTTCCTCCTGCATCTCCTTCCAGGGGTAGACTTGTGCCCAGGATCGCGTCTTTTGTCTGCTTTCTGCACCCTTGACAGCGCACACGTGACTGCGCACCCATGACGGTGCACACGTGATGGCCTACCTTTCTTCAGTTTGCTTTTTCTCTCTACTTCCATTTTGTGCTCCTTCGTTCTTACCCTGTTTCTTAGAAACTGATTCATATCAGCACGAGGAGCTTTGAAGATACCTGACTTCGTTTCTGCCTGTTCTGTTCCATTTCTAGTCTTTCAGGAACAGCGGTGGCCTTTTGTACATACTGACCTGCTCTTGTTTGGGGTGTAAGAGGGCTAAAAGGGCCGGGGCAGGGTCTCTAATCACCTGACCCAGGAATATGGAAAGTTCCCGATCACCCCTTCACAAGGGAGCTATGAGAGGAGAGGTTGTTTTCACTGTCCCCTCAGATAGATGGGAGCAGCGAGACATCTGTATAAGGACTCCTGTGTGTTGGACTGAAAACCGCTCTGCCTATAGCTAGCCTACTGACCACACTGTGCTTGCTTGGAATTCTTGATCATCCACTAGAAATCATACTTTTGCAATTATTATTTGGTGAAGTACGTCATTCTCAGAGGCATTGCAGTACCAGGTGGATGCATGTAGTAGACAGAGAAGAGTCTTCCGTTCCAAAGCAAAAATTCCTTTGAATATATTATTGTTGGATAAAGGACACACCAGATATTAAACTGGTAAGAACACATGCTACACTTGATTTTTAGCTAAAAGATGAGAAGCCGTGGAAACTAGGCTCTCTCAGACCCACTTAGCTGTGTGATTCCAGTGCCTCTAATGGTATCAAGGACGGGCGGGCTGGCTTTAGGTTATAAAGGAGGACCTTTTAGAGTCAGGACCACAAACTAAGAACCTTCATTTTCGTTTCTACTTTCCAGTGGTCTTGGCTTAAAGGTTGTAGCAGGATATTTGACAGTTTTATTATTTTTCCAAATAATGAAAGGGGTTCATTTCGGTGTGTGTTGATCAGAATGGATTGGCCTTTGGGATTCTAGAATCTTCTCCCTGTTGAAGGCAGCGTGTCTTGGGAACTTGCATTCTACTCTGGGAAGAGTTCATTCAAAGAGAACAGCTGTTCACTCTTGTTTGTCAAGGATGAGATTTTTAGCCTCTCTCTCCATTCGAAAGGGACACTGGCCTGGTCTCCCAACAGTAGCTGTCAATTTACCTATAGGTTATTTAACAAGAGGGAAGCAAACGGATGTGGGTAGATTGTGTAGGGAAAGTAAAATTAATTTTTTTTCTTAAATTAACCTTACTTACCTGCTCTTCCTTTCAGCTGTGTGAACATTTTACATAGTCTACTTATTTATCTTTTTTTGACAGAGTCTCATGTATTCTAAGCAGACCTCAAACTCCATATGTGTGGGGAAGATAGCTTTGGACTTCTGATCTTCCTGTCTCTGCCTCTCCAGTTCTAAGACTACAGGCATGCAACAACACGCTTGCTTTATGCAACGTTGGGGCTCACAATCAGATCCTTGTGTGTGGCAGGCAACACACTCAGGCAACCAAGCAAGCTATGCCCCTAGTCCATATTCTCCGTTTTATGTCTAATTTTCTACTTTACAAAACTTAATTTGCTGTATGTGTCATCTCTCCACTTAAGCATTTAGAGTGTCTTAAGGGATGTCTCTGTCTGCTGGCTTTTGTTGTTGTACTTTATAGGATAATGAAGTTGTACATGAAAAACAGTCATTTCATCAAGGTGGGGCCCTGACTCATGATGGTGAATAGTGAATTATGATTATGTGCCTTAGTTTGTTGAAATTATAGGGAAAATTTTAAGGAAAACAGTAGGTGATAAGGCAGTTTAGAAATAAACTATGAATGGCTTTATCAGAGCTGCGAAGCCCCATTCTGTGCACGTGGCGACCTGCAAACGCCTTTAGAGTAGTGTGTGTCTAGGTTTGGTTCCAGAGGGTAGTTTCTAGAAGAGTGGGAGGTGTTAGGAAAGAGCAAGGGAAATGGCTCTAAGAAAACCGGACTAGCCAAAGAAATGAAGGGAGTGAACCGAAGTGAGGAGATGGGCTGACTAAGTAGGGTGCAAAGCTGTATGATCCGGAAGACCCCAGGAAGGTCAGGCTCAGGAAGACCTCAGTTTGCCGCTTAGGCAGCCGGGTAGGGTGGGCTACCATCAGTGTAGCTGGGTGTGGTATTAGTGGGGTAGGGTGTGGCATCGGTAGGGTAGGTGTGGTATCAGTGTGGTAGGATGAGATGTCATTAGTGGGGTAGGGCAGGTGGATATCACTGAGACTCATTTCCTGAAGAGGGCCTTGAACATAGAGGGCAGCTTCTTTGTTCCACTAACTTCTAAGGAGCTCTTCACAGCTCCTGAGAAAATTCTATCATCATTACTGTATTTATAAAAACTAAAACCACCAACATTATGATGTAACTATTAAATAGCGCCAGAGTTTTTGAAATGTACTGATTTCTCTATTGTCCTTTCTGTGCTAGTATTTCACACCTCATGTTCCACCTATTTTATATACTTTTAATGTACTTAAAGGTTGCCCAACCATTGTCGCAACCTAATTCTTGAATGGTCCATTCCGTCTGAACAGAAGCCCCATCTCATTAGCAGGTTCCCCATCCTGGTACATCCTGCCTTTCCTCTCCCGCTAGCCCAGGCAACCCTGTTCTTCATGCCCACATAACTGCCTGCTGTGGACATTGTCTCTGAATTGACTTCTGCTGTGCATGATTCTGTGTGACTGTCACCTCACACCCAGGGTCTTTGGTAATTTTTGGCTGGGTCATTATACTCTGTTTGAGTTCTTCAATGGGAATGCTTTGAGACAGGGGCTTACGGGGCAAACCTTTGACATAATTTGTCTTTACTCTTGCCAGGTACTCAGGGAATTTCTCAGAACTGTCTCATTTAAGCAGCATTTCCTTCGTGTGACATGATCTGTCATTCCCAGGGGAGACTGCATTGTTGTCTCAGCCCAGAACCGAGGCCTGTATGTGCAACATGTGGAAGTTGTTTCTCTTCTACCGTGTGGGCCCTGGAGATCGAGTTCAGGTCATCAGGGCTTGGTGGCAAGTGTCTTTACCCACTGAGCCATCTCACTCGCCCTAAGAATTTTCATTTTTACTAGATCAGGTGTACATGGGAATGACCAATCTGTCGCCGTACACCCATACTTAGCTTAATATGAATACAGAAAATTAGAAAGAATAGTATAGCTATTTGAAGATTCAAAGGTTAGCACACACACTGAGAGTTCTTTAGTTTGCCAGCTAAGCAGTCTATAAGCATAAAACTCCATCAGAGGTGAGTGTTCCATGGAGAAGCATGTGTAGGGCTCAACTGTGAAATCTATAAGATGAACCTGGAGTTTTGTCTTTTTTGTCTTTTTTTTTTTAGTTCCAGAAAGTATAGAAGTACCCCCCAAATCAAAACCAAATTAATTAATTAATTAATTAATTAATTAAATTCATACATGATAGTGGTAAGTCAGTCTCAGGAGCTGGTTGAAAATGGGGAAATCCTGGAGCAAAGTGTAACTAATCAGGAAAGAATTCTAAGACCAGGGGAGGATATATTAAAGAAGATTGCAGCATAGCCCACTTAGAGATGATATGCATTCCACAATATAACTTACAGTGTAAAGTCGCCGTGCTGTAAGTTCACACCAGGACGTGAACTAGATAAATGGCTGCCTAGATAAATAAGGGGAGGGAAGCTGAGGGTAGCACCGTCCTCTCAGAAGAGACGTAGAGGTATAGAGTACCATGTATTTTACACAGAGTACCTAGAACCTTCTATAGAACACTAGTTAACTTGTACTCTCCCCATTACTGCTCTGAATAGCATAGTGTGGGAACAGGCTGGGGCACATAACCTTACAGTTGAGCCAGCTAGGCGGCACCTCTGCAAGTGCTCATACTGGGACAGGTGGCTGTGTCCATAGCAGGTCACCCTGAATGTGTGCAAGCGGCATTAACTGCTCTGACCTTCCTTGCAGAAACCCAGTAGCCTGTGTGATTATGAACAGAATATCAGACAGGTACTAAGTTTGAGTTCCTAGTGGCATATTATTTTTTTGAGTAAGAGTCTCATGTTGCTGTGGCTGACCTCAGACTCCTGTACAGCTGGGGCTGTTAGCTCCAGATCCTCCTGCTTCCAGCTGCTAAGTGCTGGGATTCCAGGGGTGCACAATCACACCCCTGGAATGAGTTGAGAGTTTCTATAAAGATTTTCCAAAGCTTTCTAGGGCAAACAATTAACGTGTTGTATATTTCAAAGTGGGAGGAAGGTTTGGATATTCATAGTGTATGTTAAATGTGAGGTCACAGTTATGCTAAAGTTATTCACATTTGATTGTCATGTAGAGTGTACCTGTGTGGGAGCATACTGCTGTATACTATGCGTCTGTATACTTACTGTCTGTATGTTTAGACTAAAACCTAAGAGCACTGTTTAACCTGAGTTAATTCCTTGGTTTGTTGAAAATGGTCAGGTAAGGTGTTTGTTTTAGGGGAGGTGATAAAGCGCAGGTTGGAATTGACTGGCCAATTCTCTGCCAAAAAAAAAAAAAGTTTCAGAATGAAAAAAGTTAAGCAAGCTTTACCTTGAGGAAGGGACAGAGACCATGGAATATTCCATCACTGTACAGTGTGCACCCCCAGCTCTGGACTTCCAAGATCTAAGCAAAGTGAGCCTGTGGTATGTAGTATGCTTGTGCTAAGCTTAACACACGGGGGTTGTGTGTGGTGTACACGCAACAACCTTAGCACATGGGGCGGTGTGCTGTGTACATGCACCAAACTTAGCATCCAGGGCCCGGTGTAGTATACGCGTAATAACACACCAGGCAGTGTGTAGTGTTTTAAAGTTACACCCAGGTGGTGTGTAGTGTGTATGTAATAACCTAACACACAGGTGAAAGAAAACTGTCAGAGTCATCAAAATCAAGGGAACTCAGGTAGTGTCACAGCAGAGGAGGCTAAAATGACATGTAACTGTAGTGTAGCATTCTGGAACCCTGAAGCAGAGAAGAAAACATCGGAAAAAGCAGGAATCTGAATGAAGCGTGAATCTTAGTTACTAGTGCCAAAGGCTCAGTTATAACAATTTAAGGAGAATAATTGGCTTTTTCTCCTTTTTGTTCTTTTAAAGTCTTTGGTGTTTTGTTTCCTTAAAACTCCCTCCCTCCCTCATTCTCTCTCTCTTCTTTTCCATCGTCTATTATCTATTTCCATCACCTACCTATTATCTACTTACCTGCCTACCTACTATCTACCAATCTACCTTTCTGTCATCTATCATCTATCTATAACCTCTATTTTATATATATATATATATATATATATATATATATATATATATATATATATATATATATATAGTTATTTAATAACCTACTCATCTTCCCTCTACCTCCCTAAGTATCTACTTATTTTTGGTTTTATTTTCAATGGTAGAATGAGTCAACCTCTCATTCCATGCAATTGAATAAGGATTCCTATGATTTGGGAAAAGCATCTTGAGTTGTCGGGCAGAGCTCTTGGACCATGCAGAAACAAAACCAGAACCACGGACGGTCACGTTAGCCCCTTCTCCTCCCTCCCTCCCTCCCTCCCTCCCTCCCTCCGTCCCCTTCTTCCTTCTTTATTTCCTTTCTTCTTCCATCTATCTCTGTTTCTCTTCCCCTTCTCCCTTTTGTAATTTTCCTTGTGCTGGGGATGGCCACACACTGAGCAGCGAGCGCTCTTCACTTGAGCTATGTTCTTAGGCTCCACAGGATTTTCCAGTTAAAAGACCGGAAGGTTAATCTACAATTGCATCAGTATGTAATTGTGCTTGGTTTTTACTTTCATCTTACAGTTGGCTTTATTAAAACCTTTGCCTATGTCTTAAGTCATTCCTGTGATGATGAAAGAACTTTAGCTTGTCTTAAATCTTCAGGCTCCTGGTGGGGTAATCTTTGAGAATGAACAATTCTTAACTTCTCTTTCTCTAACCCTCAAGCACAGAGGCCCGCCCACACAACCTGTCATGTGTTTGGCACAGCTCACAAGTTCTCCTTAGGTTTTGACCTTGGTAATGATCATAGAAAGCTGCTGCTGTCCCCTCTCCATTCACTCTCCTCATTATAGGACCTTTTAAGTGCATGTTGTTCAAACAACAGGAGGTCCATGCTGTAATCTACTTGTAAGGAATGTAGGTATCTGCTTTGAGATAATTCCAGCTCTCTTAAGCACCATTAAGCCAGTAAGGTGATTTTGGCAAGTGTTCCAACCCTTGTAGTACAAAGTTGCTAAGATAGCCAAGAGTTTCAGTACAGCCATTGATAATCTGACTATCTCTTAACCGACGCTGACATGTTGCTAGTGTTTGAGAGACTAGCAATATGAGAGGTTGAGAGGTTACAACATTCTGATTGGCTGAGCTCCCTCCTGTGTAGACTTGCATCTGAGCCCCTAACTCCTACTCTGGGGTTCAGGGACCCACCTGTCTGTAAGACTTTAATAAATGCTACTTGTGCGATCCTGGATTTGAGTGCCGCTTTTGACTGCCGCTTTCTTTGGTCTCTTAGGACCTTCTGAGAGTCCCATGTGAGTGCAGGTGCCTGTGGAGACCAAAGACATCAGATTCTTTGAGCTGGAGTTATGGGTAGCCATGAGCTGCTGATAAGCACACAGGGACCAGACTCAGGTCCTCTCTAAAGGGCGGTATATTCTTCCCTGCTGAGCCATCTCTCAAGGTCTGGGAGGAAGTTCAGCTTCTGGCAGAGGCTGACATACACGGTGACTCTGTTTTTCTAATGCAAGGGGTTTGAAGTGGCAAGCCAAAGGAATGAAAACAGACAAAGCTTCAGAGCCAGGCTGGGTGACAGACTTTTGGGTTTTCTGTTGAGATCTGTCTGTGACCTCACCTTGCTCAGTGATGGCAGTTATAACAAGAATTGGTTTCTGGAGAGTTCCTTCTAGGCTTAGAGCAGATATTTATTAGTGTAAGCCAGTTAGTTACACTTTTGGGGCCTTATCTCTGTAACGTGAGCATATGATTCAGACAGTGTGGCCAACTCTTGGGAAAGCTTTAGTTTAGTAAATGTTTGGTTAGCACACATTATCTGCTCCACGGTTTTGACACTCAGAAAAAAAACTCTTCCTTGTTAAAACACACAGGCAAAGAGTTATCTCTCAAGAATTGTCTTAGGGTTGTTTTGGTGCTTCTGGGGTTAGAACCCAGGGCTCTGTGCATGCTGGGTAAATGCTCTACCACTGAGCTACACCTAAAACCCTAGGTGCTTTCTTCTCAGTGGTCTAAGATGGGCAACTCCATCATACCATCTTAGATTTACCAAGCCTGTCCTTGGAGCTTCCTTAGTCAATGTCTGGGATGCAGGGACAGGGAGGCAAAGGTGAGAGGTATTTGAGTAGTTTCTAGAAGAGAAACTCAAGTTAGGATTCATGATAGGATACAGGGATATAAGGACCTTTAAGGCAGGGAAAAAGGAGGTGGGGTGGGAATCAGGAGAAGGCACAAGGAGAGATATATGAATGACAGATTGGAAGGAGAAGAAGGTTTTGATTGTAGTGAAATTGGAGAATGGAATTATCATCAGAATTCAAGGAAGTTTGATGTATCCAGGAGGTGACAAAGCCTTTCAAAGGCATGGCTCTTGTTAGATAAAGCCTGTGGGTTTTTTTTTTTTTTTTTTTTTTTAAATCTCTGAGATGCTGAGGTGATGAGCCTGATGGGTTCTTACCACCCAAGGGGCTCTGCCTGTGCCAACTCCTTCCGTTGTCTTCTGAAACAGGTGTCGAGCCAAAGAACCACCAGGTTTACTTTCCTTTCAGCCATCTGCGTACATACAGAGATGTAATTTCTGTTTCTTCTAGAGAGAAAAAAAAATTGAACTGATTTTTGTCTTTTTAGCAAGGGTCTCACGGGATAGCCTCCACCAGCCTGGAATGCTTATATGACTTGGGTTGACCTTGATCCCTAAGCTTTTTGTGTGTGTGTGTCTCAGGTATCCTTATTTGTTACATTACACAGGGGTCTATTGCCTACGCTGCCTTCAGTTTCTGGTTATATTGCTAACAGAGCTGTGAATAAGACTTTCAAATTGGGGACTTCCTTTATGACCATATTATATCTTTAAGCCACAGAGCATCTTTATGTGATAAGAAATAACATTCCCCCACCAAAGCCCCATTGGCTATATGACTTCTATTGGTTTCATGGCTTGCCAGCAGTATAGTCTGAATTTTGACCCTGGCCATTTGAATTCCAACCCTTCATTATTTTTTAAAACTATTTATTTATCTATTTATCTATTTATCTATTTATCTATCTATCTATCTATCTATCTATCTATCTATCTATCTATTTAATGTAAGTACTCTGTAGTTGTCTTCAGACACCCCCAGAAGAGAGCATCAGATCTCATTACGGATGGTTGGGAGCCACCATGTGGTTGCTGGGATTTGAACTCAGGACCTTTGGAAGAGCAGTCAGTGCTCTTAAGTGCTGAGCCACCTCTCCAGTCCCCAATCCTCCTTTCTTATCTACTCATTGATGTTTATGCTTCAAAGCAGAGGTAACTTGAGAATATTTGGGTAATTGTGGGAACACATCGTATCTTCAGCTGCTTGGTAACTGGCTGGTCGGGTTTGTGCAATGACCAGGGGATTTGTTCTCTACCATTGTCCCTTGCATGAGATACAGTGGCTGGGCAGGTGGGTCACACACAGTGTTTTGCTCTGTGCAAGTCAAGTCGTGTCCCTCTGTAGGTGGGTTATGGTTTGGAAGGACATTAGCACACTGAGATTGTGGCTGAGGGAAAGCGAACAGGAAAGCACTCTCCTTGAACAGGCGTTTGATCTTTGAGCAGGCATTGCCAGAGCAATGGAGGGTTCCCCAAGAGAGATAGCATCCCAGGGGCCATTTAGGAAGGAAATGAGTGTTGCAGGTCCACAGGAGGAGGGGGAATGTTAACATTTCCTAAGAAGAAAGCTGGAGTTAGTGAAGAAGGAAGTTTTGTGAGGATAGCTAATTGCTGAGTTCAGGAGGGGCTGAGGTGAGAGGAAGTGACCATACCTATAGTGGACCGATCACAGGTAAGTCTGATAGCTTCAAAGAAGGGAGGTGAAGATGGCAGGAAGGGCAAGAGAGCTTTGCTTAATGGTTTTTAAAGAGAGAAAGGAATCGGCTGTATTGGAAGACAGACGTAAAGAAACCACAAAACCGGAGAAGCTGTAAGAGACAAAGTGAAGTTAACATGAAGAAGGAATGATTTGGAGTTTGGTGGACTGAACTCACTGGGAGGGGGTTGGGGTTGGTGGTAAGTTAGAGTCACTTCCGGGCACACGAGCTGCTAATTTTTTTTTTTTTCATTAAGAGAGAACCAAATAGATGGAACTAGTCAGATGGAGGGAGGGGATCAAAGCCAGAAGGAACGTGGGTCTCTCATGGACTGAACGTTTCCACGATGCGACGTCCAGTCACTGATGCTTCTCATCACCATGGTCACCCTGGGCCTTCTCACACTGCTGTCAGCTTCTTATCTTTCTGATAAATCTTAGAAGCTGCATGGGGTGTGCTGAGGGGCAGTAAGAGGAAGCAGGATTTTCCAGGTCTCAGACAAAGTCTGAGCTTTGTACAAAAGGTTATTTGAGCTTTTACTCCTGTAGGGGTTTGGTCTACATTCTTACTTCTTGGGAAATTTCCTGTCTGCCACAGACAGCTTACTATTCTCAAGGCTGAGTGGTCTCTGAATTGTACGTCTGTGTTTGGTTTTCTTTATGGTTCTTAGCTTACCGTTTAGTCTGAGTACACCCTTGAGTCCTCCTCTAGATCCTGTGGGTTCGTTCACAAACTTCCCTGGCCTCCCTACAACATGTCTGCCCGCTCCTTCCTCTACTCCCTTTCCTTCTTCCATTTCTCCTCTTCTTTTCTTTTTCAACAGTCTTTCATGTAGCCCAGGCTGACTTCAAGCATACTATGTAGCTGAGGCTGGCTCTCATTCCATTCCTTCCTGCCATCATGCCCCAAGTGCTGGGATTACAGACATGTCCCGCCATACTTGGTTTGCTGCTCCAGTTTCCACTGTAGATAGAAAACCCATGGGCATTATCCTTTTAACACTTCTTTCATAAATGAGTCCAGTGACCCAGTGCTCCATATCATGACCTACCCCCCACTTCACTGTTAAAGGCAGAGATCGCTGAATTCTTTGTTATTGTAATTTTCAAAGATATTTTTTAAAAGTTTAGGATTACATGTATGTGTTATGTGTCTTTGCTGGGGTGTGTGCATGTGGGTTTTCTTTGGTGGTCACAAGGGGGCATTTGGTTCCCTAGACCTGGACTTACAGGTGGTTGTGAGCTGCCTGATGCAGGTACTAGGAGGTGAATACAGTTCCTCTGTAAGAACCACAAACAGTCTTAATCACTAAGTCACCTCTCCAGCTCGGCACATTGTTTTCAGTTTATAAAACTAGAATTTGAATCTCTTCAGGAAGGGTATGGAAAGAAGTATGTGACTGCTTTGGGACCCCAGCACTCTTGCCTTAGTGACCGCACCTCATTTAGTGTGCTGTGGTTGGGCCATTTATATGCCTATGACATGTTTTGTTTGTTTTTGATTAGGAAGTGTAAAAACTACCACACCTATAATTTTATTCCTTTCCGTACTTTACTGTTGATAAGACCTAGGCACATCATAATTTGATACATTGCTCAGGGACACTGAGCGAGCTTTTTATTTGTAAATTTTTGACATGTCATATTCTTTCCAATTTTGAATGCTTTCTATTCTGCTCTTCTCTTCAGAATCAGTAAAATGTAACCGCATTAAGAAGGCTAGGACTAGGGTAGGGTAGGGGACTGTACACACCTTTAAACTCAGCACTGCGGGGTGCAGAGGCAGGACGATCAATATCAGCTTGAGGCTAGCCTGATCTACACCTTGAGTTCCAGGTCAGCCAGTGAGACTCTATGTCAAATGAATGAATGAAAGAATAAAAAAATAATTTAAAAAAAAAAGAAAAGAAAAGAGAAGGCTGAACATCCAAATTAGGTTCCTGCAATTGGAGTTGTTGGTTGGCGTTTAAGCATTCTAAGCAGTTTAGGAATTTTCTCTGGAGTTCTTGGGAAGACTTTGTTAATAACTGAATGAACGAGTTGTGGGAGTCAAAGATGGTTTAGAGGAATAAATAGGCAAAGCTATTTTTATCCTAAAGGTGTTTAAATTTGTCATAAGCATTTCTGACCAACTTGTGAGTAGTTTATAGCTGTGTTTACAAGCGTTAGCTTTTGCCCAAGGCCGAGCAGCTCCCCATGCCAACGCCTTCCTGCTTTGCTCTTTGGAAGGCAGAGAGTGGAGCTGTTAAATGAGCTATTACCAGTCATTGTGACTGACCCCAGGATCTGTGGTGCGAAATTCCTTCTGAATTTCTGGTTAGTTTAATCTCATTCTGGAAGTATATATTTTCTCCTGGGGCTCTCCTAAATTCCACGGAAAGAGAGTTTTCACCTCTTTACACTGTGACTCCAACATGTGCCACGACTTGAAGGGTTTCTCACGGGCTCTGCCTGTAAGTGGTGGAATTTCAGGCTGGCCTTCTGTGGACTCTCTTGATTCAGGGCTTCTCAGCCAGCCAGGGTCTCCAGTCATTCCCTTTAAGCCTAGGTCCATGCTCGGCTTTTCTCTCTGTTTCTCAAACCCTCTTCTTTGGCTCTAGGAGGGATGAGCTGTGTGGATCTTCAAGTGCTCGGACTGGAAGCTGGAGGCAGAGCTGCCAGGCAGTGGGCTTGCCAGCTGCATCAGTTGTAGTAACGTGGAGAGCAAAGAGTAGAGGAAGCGAGAGCCTCCTTGTCTGTGCCTGGAGCCTGCAAGCGGGCTTGTGCCAGCAGTGAATTTGAGTCTGTTTCCTTCTCCCTAATCACATATTGATCTGAGGCTTCCAGTCAGAAGCAACTGGAAATGTATGAGAAGCAGTGAGGCTTTAGGTATGCAGTTAGTCCTTAAATGTTAGCCTTCATCTTTTGAAAGAAGATGATAGGTAGTGGTATGATAAAAAAGGGTGAAAGTCCTTGGATCTTAAAGAATAAAATTAATGTGTTAAGGCAATTTTTATTTACTTGTTTTTTATTGTTTATGTACTAGCCTGAATGTATGTATGTGTGCCACGTGCCTGCCTACAGGAGCCTGTGAGGGTCAGAAGAGCCACCTCCCACCTATGCGGGTGGTGCTGGGAACTGCTGTTCTTGTTTTGTTTGTTTTGTTTTTTGAGATAGTCTCTTGTAGCCCTGGCTGGCCTAGAACTTGCTTGGTAGACCAGGCTAACCTCCAATTCAATAGAGACAACCTGCCTCTGCCTCCTGAGTGCTGTGATCAAAGGCATGTGCCACCATACTGGCTCAACACACCAGGGTATCTTCACAGAAAAAGGCATTGGATCTCTTGAAACTGGAGATATAGATGTTGTGAGCTGCCATGTGGTTGCTAGGAGTTGAAGCTGGGTTGTCTAGAAGTGCAGCCAGTTCTTTTAACCACTGCACCATCTCTCCAGTCCTTCACATTCCAGTAAAGTGTACATGGAAGAGTCAGTATGGATCCAGAGATTAGGTAGCTGATTCTACATTCTGGGCTGAGCTGATCTGTCTCAGTTGCAGATAATGCTACTGGAATACTTTGGGGGAACTTGACCTGTTAGTGTGTGTGTGTGTGTGCAATAGGAAGGTTACAGCAGCCTGTGGCTGGAAGCAGAAGAGAGGGTCAAAGGGTGAGTCCTTGGTACATTGGTCTCCCCAGAGGAGGGAAGAGTGTTCTCATAGCAGTCTTTCCTCTCCCTCAGGCAAGGTAGAAGGTCACTTTCCAGTGTTCTAGGAATAGAACAGCTCTGATAATGTATGGACCCTGGAGGAGAGATTGACAGCCTGCTTGATTTTGCTGGTGGAACGCTTGAGTCTTCTCTGGAATTGTAATGAGACCACACGACCAGTGCAGTAGTATTAAGAGAGGGCTGCTCTCTTCAAGGAAATTTGTGTCCCTGTAAAAAGAAGTGGAAAGAACTCCTGCCAAGTATAGGAGGCACCGTTTGGAGGACACAAAGTTTATTGGCAACTTGACCTGGGACTTTCCAGCCTCTAGAACTTTTTTTGTTGTTTACAAATTACCTAGCTCAAAGTGAGTTGTTATACTAACACAAAAATACTAAGATAGTTGACAGGCACTCTCCAATGAATTATTTCTACAACTCTGAGATATCATCATCATCATCATCATCATCATCATTGTCGTCATCATAGCCATCCTCCTCCTCTTCATCAGCTTCATTTTTTTTTTTTTAAGGACAAGTTCTTTCTGTATTGTTGACAGTCTTGAAAATTGCTATTTAGAACAGGCTAACCTCAAACTCACAAGGACTTGCCTGCCTCTGCTGGAATTAACTGTATGTCACCACACAATGATTTATACTTCTATTTGAGCAATGTGCCTTAAGACACTGGCCTTCTCTGTAGGTGAACAAGGACCTAATCTAAGTACCTCTAACTGTCTAGCACTAAGTACCTCTAACTGTCTAGCATAAGGTTGTCTTGTGATACGATACCATGCTGCCTGTAAAAATGATGTGTGTTGGCATGTGCTCCTTACATTCACTGCAGACGTACCTTTGGACCTTTGGAAGAGCAGTCAGTGCTCTTAACCGCTGAGCCATCTCTCCAGCCCAAAAATGTGTAGCCCAGGATGGCCTGGAACTTGTGATACTCCTGCCTCTGCCTCCTTCGGCAAATCCTACCGGCGTGTGCCAGCACAACTGGCGGCAACTCTTACAAAGGAAAATGTTCAATTGGGCTGCCTTACAGTTTCAGAAGATTAGTCCATTATCATCACGGCAGGAAACATGGTATGCAGGCAGACATGGTGCTTGAGAGGAAGCTGAGATACACCTTGATCTGCGGGCAGCAGAAGAAGATTGAGTGCCACATTTGAGCATAAGAGACCTTAAAAACATGCTCCATAGTGACACACTTCCTCTAACAAGGTCACATCTACCCCAACAAAGTGACGCCTCCTAATAGTGCCAATTTCTATGGGCCAACCATTTAAACACTTGAGCAGTGCCGAGACAAGCTGATCCCTGGAGTTTGCTGCCCCCCCCCAGCCTAACTGAGTTGATGAACCCCAGATTCAGTGAGAGTATTTCTAGTCAATGGCATGTCTACTTTAATTACGTGTCTCATTAAAGTCAGTTTGGGTTACATCCAACCTCTGTCTGGTTAGCTCATTTTCATTTGTTCCCAATTTTCAAATTCTAATTAAGCTTTTGTATACCTCCAATTTAAAGCAGTTTGCAAGTTTCCTTAAGAGAGGCCAGTTACTAAATGAAATTTTTAATCAAATTCCTTTACGCATGGATAAATTATCTGTTTGAATTTGAAAAGAAGTCACAAGTAATTGGTATTTAAGTGGCAGAAGGAAGAGTTGGGGTCATATTTAGAGGTCAGAATTCTATTTCAAAGTACAGCAGTCCCAGCGACTCCAAGGGCCAGGCAAGGTGGATTTACACTGGTGACTTTCCAAGTGTTGACGGGTCTTAAGCTTAGTTAACAGAATATTGGAGCAGCTGGTTTTTGGAAGACTCAGAAAGTAGGATTCGAGGCAGCCTGAGCTGGGGGACTCACTGCCATCAGCTACCAGAGGGTAGATCACTGGGGATACTCTTAAGTAGAGGGGGTGGGGTATCAAGACTTGGCAGGCTGTGGGCTGGAGCACAAGGGAAGTGGCACTGGAGAATGTATGGTGTAGTGAGGTCCGGTAAGTGGGGGTGGTTGGAGAAAGGGGTGGCTAGGGAAAGTGGGAGGAGATAAAGGTGTCTCATGAAAGCCACAGTCTGTATTAGCCCATGAAGATACAGCCTGTATTAGGTACTTTTCTGATGCTGTGATAAAAGTATCTTACAGAAGTAGCTTAAGGAAAGGAGGAAAGAAGAATTTTTTTTCCCTTTTGGGCTACAATTTAAAGGGGTATAGTCAATGTGTGTGTGTGTGTGTGTGTGTATGTCTGTTTCTGTGTGTCTCTGTCTCTCTGTTTCTGAGCATGTCTCTCTCTCTGTGTCTGCTTCTCTCTATGTCTCTGTGTGTGTGTGTGTGTCTGTGTCTCTCTCTCTCTCTCTCTGTGTGTGTGTGTGTGTGTGTGTGTGTGTGTGTGTGTGTGTGCATGTGTTCATGGTGGAGTTCATGTTGGTGGGGGTTGAGTACTGAGACTCCCCTCATCGTGATGGATCAGAACGCAGAGAGGGGCAAGCTGGTGCTTAATCCACTTGTTCTATGCCCCCCTTGTATTTAGTCTGGGACCCTGGCCCATGGAAGGATGCTGCCTACACTCAGGGCGGATCTTCGCACTTCAGTTAGCCCTCTCTGGAAAAGCTCCCACAGATCCCCCCCCACCAAAATGTGTCTCATTATTGCCCTATAGGATTATTAATCCGAGCCAGCTGACAATCAAAATTAACCATCACACAATCTGCTAGTGGAGATGCTTAATGTCCCAGACTGGATGTCACAGGCACACTAAAACTGGCATATGTAAATGATAGCCACCATCAAAGGCAGGGAAAGGTTGGGTACTTCCTTTTCTTCCAGAGCCGGTATGGACATTTCTGTTTCATTTATCTTTTTGCTGGGAATTCCCGTGGGCTAGCTACTGTTGGCGTGATCGTGGCTGTCGAGAAGCTGTTTGATGAGTTGAAATTGTCCCTCCCCTGCGTGTGCATACAGCATACCTCATAGTTTACTGGTTGTCTCACCAATGGCGACTTTATGTGCAGGGAAGCAGCGCATCATTTGTCGTCAGAGTGGCCGGGAAGCCACTCTCTTAAGATAAGTCCCGTTATCTTAGCAAAGCGACTAAACACTTTTATAGGAAGTTTCTAGGCCAACAGGAACTTGATGGATCATTCGCGTGAGATCCAGATTTTGCTATTCAGAGCATTTTAACACTGCAGGGTAAGATGAAGGGAGATAAGCACTCATTCTTTACCTCCTTGGGATGACCAGTACAGTTTACCTACGGCAGCATTATTACACCTGTGCCCGTAGCATCTCCATAAAGGTTCTCTAATGAAATTTATACTAGAGGTTGACAGCAATCCTTCATGCTCCTGTCACAGACCTAGTTAGTGGCTGTTACAGGACCAGGGAACCAATATCCCCACTGTAACACCAGATGTGCTTGGAAGGACCATCATGTTTAAGATAGTGGTAACTTTTTAAAAGAATTATTTATTTTATGTGTATGTGCATGAGTATAATGTATGTATACCATGTGTGTGCAGTTGCATGTGGAGGCCTGAAGATGGCACCAGGCCAGAGTAAGAGGCAATTGAGAGCTGGGAGGTGGGAACAGAACTGGACTCCTTCCTAGAGCAGCAAGTGCCCTTAACTGCTAAGCCAGACCCCAGTAGCAACTCTTAATTTAAACATATTTACTTCCCGAGATTCTCCACACTGACAGGCCATTGGCTATTTGATATGGATTGTGATGATGAGTCTTTATCTTACTTGGTAGCTCTAAGAAGTCTAGCTTCTGCTCAGAAGGAAGTGGTGTCCCTGGGAGGGGGCAGGGCACATCCCAAACCAATTTACAGGCACTTTCATGTCCCGTTTCCTTGTATGCAGGAGTCCCCTCCTGCCCAACACCACCCTCCTTCCCCTAGAACTTGCATTCCTGGAAGCTAGCTAGTAGCAGCAGGTAACANTACTTGGTAGCTCTAAGAAGTCTAGCTTCTGCTCAGAAGGAAGTGGTGTCCCTGGGAGGGGGCAGGGCACATCCCAAACCAATTTACAGGCACTTTCATGTCCCGTTTCCTTGTATGCAGGAGTCCCCTCCTGCCCAACACCACCCTCCTTCCCCTAGAACTTGCATTCCTGGAAGCTAGCTAGTAGCAGCAGGTAACAGTTTCTGTTTATTTTGTGGAATGATCCAGTTCAAATGTGAAACAGAAAGAGAAGAACTTCCAGAGGAGACAGGAAGTTTCACGTGGGCTTAGAAGAGTCTGGAGGTGTGAGATAGCATCCTGCTATTGTAGGTCCTAAGCTCAACATGTAGAGGACTGGCCTTACACACGTCTTCCTCCTGTCTCAGACTCTGAAGTACAGGGTTATAGGTGTGCACCATTATGCTTGGTGAGAGTAGCCTTAGTGTTAGCTAAGCTCGAGAACCTTTTGGACAGCTGAAGGATGCGAGTCTCTCAAGCGACGTTCAATTTTGCCATCAGGACTTGGTGGAGTTGTCCTAGAGGTAAAGGGAGGAGGTGAAGCTCTTAGGGGTGGAGCCAGAGCTTGAGATCTGGGGAAATTAACGGAAATGAGAAAAGAGGAAAAAAAAAATCAAACAAAGCTGGCCTCTTAGGAGATGTCTCCTAACAAACCAGTTGGTCAGATTCTAGGAGGCATCAGGATACCCTCTGCACTTGGTGTGCATAGCTGCATTTCTTGCTGGGTTTTAAAAATAGTCATATTTGTTATCGCAGCATCTCCAGATAGATCAGAGGGCTTTTGTTTGCTGCTTAAGAAACAGGAGCAGATGAAACTTCCTGAAGATCAAAGACCAGATTGTTGGCAGAAAATAATTAGCACCAGCCCGGTTTTCACTGCTGAAGCTCCTCCCCAGCAAAGTTCTTGTTACTGTGTTCTGAGTTATGAAGAGTAGCTAGTCGTTTTTGATGGGCAAGTTAGACTGTTAAGGAATGTGGGCATTCTCCTCTGTGTGAAGTACCTGGTAAGTGGTTGGGTTCTGCTCATAATTATAATTGTAATTATGAGTCTACACCTTTCCATAGTCTTTGAGATAGAATTAAAAAGAAATGAGTACTTTTGGTCATCTTCTCCTCGGAATCATATAACAGACCTGTTTAAAGAAAAAGTTATAAGGGCTGTTGAGACGGCTGAGCAGGTAAAGGCCATCAAACTTGACAGCCTTGACTTTTTTTTTTTTTTTCCCTCTTTATTAGATATTTTCTTCATTTACATTTCACATGTTATCCAGAAATTTTCCCTTACCCTCCCGCATCCCCGCCCTGCTCCCCTACCCACCCCCTCCCACGTAATGGCCCTGGCGTTCCCCTGTACTGGGGCATATAGAGTCTGTATGACCAAGGGGCCTCTCCTCCCAATGATGGCCA
>LR752490.1:47238-82489 GCA_902729485.2 Mus minutoides
AGGCCCAGCCTCCGGTGGGGCGGAGTTCTCGGATCCTGCCTCTGGGGGCAACCACTGATCCGATGCTCCCAACACCACCTGTGCACTGCACTCACGCGTAACCCCGATGCGATCTTAAAGTCCTGGGATGTCCCTAGCTGTGTCCGCTGGGCTCGGAGGAAAGATGGCGGGGAAGCGGGTGCTCAGGCTGGGAGAGCGACAGCCTTGACTTTGATCCCCATTGCTCGCCTGGTGGAAAAAGAGAACTCTCTCTCTGTTATCCTCCGACTTCCGCACACACACAATTCAAAATGTAATAAAATAAAAATAAATTAAAAAGGCTCAGCTTAAAACAGTTAGCTAGTTTTGAAACAAAACATCTGCATCTTCAATTAACAGAAACTCCTTGAGGGCACTGATACGCGTATTATGATTTTATGTATCTTAATGTGCTAAAGCCTTATTTCCTCTGAATGTGGTAGGGCGTGTGTCCATTCTATAGATGGAGGTAATAAATAGTAGGTGAGTAGCAGATCAGGTAGGCTCCAGATTCTGGGCTCTTAGCCACAGCACTTTGTTTATGTTAAAACAGAGACAAAACCACGCAAGCGAGCCTCCATTGCCAGGTTCTCAGTAGCCAGCTCTCTGCAGACAACCATGAAAATGCCCGAGGGCTACATGACATACTGCACTTGCTGTTTTCAACAGACTGTATTGCGCCTTCAGTTTCTCTTCAAAGGAAAAAAAAAAAAAAAGATTTGTTTTGAGAACCTAAGTTACTGCACTGTGCTTAGAAAGCAATGTCTGTGCTAAAGGTGATTTGATTTCTTGAATGTTTTTCATAATATTTTTCTTTATATTTGCTTATTTGTATGTGTATATGTGTTTGTGTGTGTGTTTGTGGTTTTTTTTGTGTGTGTGTTTATGTGTGTTTGTGTGTGTGGGGGCGTGTTGAAATCAGATGACTATCTCTCTTTTTCTATTATGGGCTCTGGGAATTAAACTCCCCATGTTTGGCAGCAGATACCCTTAACCTTTTTGGCTCACAGTTTTGGAGGGTAAAAGTTGATAACCAGGTAGCCATATATGTTGGCCTCTGTTAAGGAAGGTCCGTTTGTGTCACAGCATTTCATGAAGAGGGACAAAGGAAACAGCTGTTCGTAGAAGGTGGAGTGGGCTTGGGTGGCCTTGCTCGATAGATAACCTACTTTGTAAGGGCTATCTTGGGTCTTAGGAGAACTATATTAACCCTTTCTGAAGATGCTTCTCCCAGTGATTTAGCTACCTTCTTCCAGGTCCNTAAGGAAGGTCCGTTTGTGTCACAGCATTTCATGAAGAGGGACAAAGGAAACAGCTGTTCGTAGAAGGTGGAGTGGGCTTGGGTGGCCTTGCTCGATAGATAACCTACTTTGTAAGGGCTATCTTGGGTCTTAGGAGAACTATATTAACCCTTTCTGAAGATGCTTCTCCCAGTGATTTAGCTACCTTCTTCCAGGTCCCACTCTCCAAAGGTCCAATGATGTCAATCCTGATGTCAATCCTCTAGGGTCCACGTGTCTAGTAAATGAGCCATTGAGAGACACATTGTATTCTAGCCATGATAGCAAGTATATTATAAACCTCAGTTTTTCACTCTCAAAATAAACCATGCATCACTACTACCTAGAAGGTGGGCATGGGGGTCCCTGGCTTCACAGACATTCTCTTCAGACCCTAATGAATCCCTAATGTACCACTGGAATTATGGTTAGTTCTAGATTGGTTTAGGCTACTGCCATTTTTAAATTCCTTCAAATCCTTTTATTTAAACCACATAAATTCTTCAGAAGACCCAACAGTTTATTAGCCTCGTTTTTCATTTGAAGCTTCAGGCTGTAAAAAAACATGCCTGGATTGTGTTATTGGCTTCTGTCATGTAGCGTGTAAACTTGGCCCTCAGAATAGTGTGGGGAGCTGCTCTCGCTCTCTGGTCTGTACAGCTCTGTATTACTCTGTACCGGTATATACTGGTCTGTACCAGTCTGTACCAGTCTGAACTGGTCCGTATGCTTCCCCATGGCATGATTGAATCTTTGGGCATTGTGAAGAGTGAACAAGGTGGTATGAGCATTGAGCTAGGTTTTCCCTTGCTTTTCAGCTCTAAAGCAAACAGAAGCCAGATAGTCTTCCTGTTCACCGAAGCAGAATGTCTGCCTATACTGGCTGAGTACATGACTTACTGAAGGCAGAGTCAAGAAGAAGGAGGGTTTTGTTCCTACAGCCACTAGTCATGGGAGCCATTGATACCTGTTTATCATCTTAATACTCTGACCTTTTTTTTCTCCTGGATTTTCTTTAGAGTTCTTCTTCATGAGCGCATGTAGATCCAAAGAGTAACAAACTGCTAGGTTCCCAGGAATGAGACTGTGGTGTGACTTTGACAAGAAGATACAAACTAACACCTTTTACCTCAGATAGGGCAGCTGTGACAGAACAAAGCACCCACATACAGCAATGGTGAACAGTGGGACTGTTGGAATTACTCACAGGATCATGGGTGGGCAGTTACTCACAGGATCATGGGTGGGTAGTTGCTCACAGGAACATGGGTGGGTAGTTGCTCACAGGATCATGGGTGGAAAGTTACTTCCAGGAGCTTGGATGACTCAAAGGTAGCTGCATCACTGAGAAGCCTACCCCTGTGGCTAGCCAAAGTCACATCCCTGGAACTCCCTCCCACTTCCCTGCTTCTCAGGTAGCTGTAAGGAAAAGTTTCCTCTCTCCAGCAATGATCCATGGCCGTTGTAGCCTTGGTGTGGGGTGTTGTGGAGCCTGTAATGTTCATGGGTTTTCTGAACTTCTTTAGCTTTCCAAGTCTTATGAGCCCCCGTCCTCCCTCCAGGAGGCAGCAATTCGGTTTGGAGGTGATGGTCGTTCAGTAGAGCCTCTCCTTTTTTTTTTTTTTTTTTTTAACCTGGAGTGTGTTCCAGCAATGTGGAGAGTTTTTATTGTTTTCATTGTTCTGTTAATGTTAGGGTCTCATCTGTGCTCTGCAACTATCTTGAGAAGATGGATGGCTTCCACATCCTTTTTACATATTTTCCTTCCCAAACATTTATTTACATCTTTCCACCCTCCATTCTTTAAACTCCATGTTCCCAAATATTTACCTGCATGGCTCGATCCTACATTCAGTTCTCAGAGTTTGATAAGTGGTCTGATCTCCGGTCTCCCTCAGCCAAACACATTCAAACTCTCCTTTGTGTGTTCTGGTTTGCAAGCAGCAAGGTATTTTTTTTCCAGCATGAATAATTCATCATTTCTGAAGAAAGATTCCTATTAGATTGGGGTATCTTTTAAAACCTGTTTAACCTATGAGTATCTTGTGGAAGTTTGGGATTCACATCCTAGCTTTACTATTGGAACTTTTTTTTCCCCTTTATGGAAGCAGGGGTCTGGAAATGCCAGTTGCTGTACTGAGTGAGGACACATGTTTTCCCAGGACACTTAAGCAACCACATGCCTCTGCTCTCCTGTATTTAACCCCCACTGTGTATTGGTGTCTCCTATTATATTGAAACATAATTTACTGTGTTTATAGTTTTATTTAGTATGAACTACACTATTGCTATTAATTATACTATTAATTGAGAGGTATACTCAGGACACATAAGGTGAATATTATATATGCATGAAATTATTTTATATTTTCACATTTATATGACTTCTCATTGTAGTTTTTTAAATTAGTAATCTATTTTATGTATATGAATGCACTGTAGCTGTCTTCAGGCACTCCAGAAGAGGGCATCAGGTCCCATCACAGATTGTTGTGAGCCACCACGTTGTTACTGGGACTTGAATTCAGGACTGCTGGAAGAGCAGTCAGTGCTCTTATCTGCTGAGCCATCTCTCCAGCTCACCCCTCCTTTTTTTTTAACCATTAACATTTTTGTTGGAGATATATATATATATATATATATATATATATATATATATATATATATATATATATATATTTTTTTTTTTTTTTTTTTTTTTTTTTTTTTTTTTTTTTTTTTTTTTTTTTTTTTTTTTTTTTTTTTTTTTTTTTTTTTTTTTTTTTTTTTTTTTTTTTTTTTTGAGACAGGGTTTCTCTGTGTAGCCCTGGCTGTCCTGGAACTCGCTCTGTAGAGCAGGCTGGCCTCGAACTCAGAAATCTGCCTGCTTCTGCCTCCCAAGTGCTGGGATTAAAGGCATACGCCACCAAGCCTGGCTATTTTCTTTATTTACATTTCAAAAGTTATCCCCTTTCCCCGTTTTCCCCCTCCCCCCAGAAACTCCTTATCTCATTCCCCTCCCACTGCTTATATGAGGGTGTCCCTCCCACACTCCTGCCACCCCGCCCTCACATTCCTCTACATTGAGGCGCTGAGCTTTCACAGGACCAAGGGCCCCTCCCCCCCATTGGTGCCCGACAAGATCATCCTCTGCTACATATGCGGCTGGAGCCATGGGTCTCTCCATGTGTACTCCTTGGTTGGTGGTTTAGTCCCTGGGACCTGGTTGGCTGATATTGTTGTTCTTCCTATAGGGTTGCAAATCCCTTCAGCTCCTTGGGTCCTTTCTCTAATTCTTCCATTGGGGACTCCACACTCAGTCCAATGGTTGGCTGCCTCTGTATTTGTAAGGCTCTGGCAGAGCCTCTCAGGAGACAGCTATATCAGGCTCCTGTCAGCATGCACTTCTTGGCATCCACAACAGTGTCTGCATTTGGGATGGATCCCCAGGTGGGGCAGTCTTTTGATGGCCTTTCCTTCAGTCTCTGTTCCACACTTTGTCTCCATATTTGCTCCCATGAGTATTTTATTCCACCTTCTAAGAATGACCAAAGCACCCACACTTTGGTCTTCCTTCTTGAGCTTCATGTGGTCTGTGAATTGTATCTTGGGTATTCTGAGCTTTTGGGCTAATATCCACTTATCAATAAGTGTATACCATGTGTGTTCTTTTGTGATTGGGTTACCTCATTCAGGATCATATTTTCTAGTTTATCCATTTGCCTGTGAATTTCATGAAGTCATTGTTTTTAATAGCTGAATAGTACTCCATTGTGTAAATGTAACACATTTTCTGTATCCATTCCTCTTTTGAAGGACATCTGGGTTGTTTCCAGCTTCTATGTTTAGTTAGCTCTGTACCCCATTTTTAATAGGGTTATTTGATTCTGTGGAGTCTAACTTCCTGAGTTCTTTGTATATATTGTATATTTGCCTTTATGATATAAAGGTTTGGCAGGAGGATATGTATAGGAGGAAGTGAGTGGATTTAAGATGGGCATGATGGGCAGAAGAGGCACAGTATACAGTGTGGGCATATTGAGCCTATTTAGGTGGGTATAAGACAGAGTGAGGCCATCATCTGGTTTTCCTCAGAACAGTGGTTCTCAACCTGTGGGTAATAACCCCTTTGGCAAACTTCTATCTCCAAAAATATTTACATTGCAATTCATAAGAGTAGCAAAATTACAGCTATGAAGTAGCAACAAAAATAATTCTATGGTCGTGGTGTCACCACAACATGGGCATACAGTGTTGCAGTGGTAGGAAGGTTGGGAAGCACCGCCTTAGATAAATAGTGGAGTTGAATAAACAAAAGGAAAGTTGTGAGCTGAAATGGCAAAAGGACAGGAGGGTCTATGCTGGGAATTCAGGAGAGACAGCTGGGTGGAGAAGAGAACTCAACAGTAACAACTGAGTTTTGGTGCTGTAGAAGTGATTGGTGACCCCGCTTTTATAACATGGGAGAAGAAAAGCCTGGTATAGGCCATGGGAGGCAGCATCCTCAAAGGAGAGAAGATAACAGTGACCAGAAAGGCAAGAGGAGAGGGGTAGGAGGACACGGCTCCTGTGTCAAGAAGAAAAGGCAGAGGTGTGGCTAGTGATGCTAAGAGCCAATCTGCTCACTGGCTTTGGTTAAGTAGGAGAAGCTAGGCCTTGGCCAGAGCACCTGTGTGCTCTGTGGTCTGAATGCTCTGTAGTTTGTGAATGAAGGGTGGGAGCCAACAATGAAGTCTGATGGACATCCACACTGAGTGTGGTGGTCCAGCCTGGGCTACCTATATCCTGTCACAATGAAACGAACAAAACTACAGATAATTTCATTTTTCCGTACAGAGCTGATAAGGTTGGAAAATTAATGCACCCTAAAGAAAAGCTTGCCCACTATTGAAAATCTATGTAATCTGTAGCTGGTAACTGTGTCTTTGTCCTGAGGAAAGGGTGACTCTTAGGGACAGGCAATTAGTTGGCTTTGCCTCATGGTCTATGTTGACTTCCTTTTTATTTTACACAAATATTTTGGAGAAAGTGATTGTGTAATGAGAGCCCAGAATAGCCTAGGTCCTAGGGAATACACAGCCGCTGTATCCCTCTTCTGACAGCCACCCTCCTCCATTCCACAGTGGCCACTGAGCCTTTGAGTCCTCCCACTTTTGGAGATGTGACATTTGTGCTGTAGTCCACCTGGCCCCATGAGAGCTTTGCTTTATCAAAACTAGATGGCGATGTATTTTATTTTCAAATTAAGACAAATTAAAATTAATTTTGTTTTGGGACTTTTGAGAATTTCACAACATATTCTGAGATAATTGGTTTTGCCCCCGGGTATTGCATAAGCCAGCAGCCCTCCCTCTGCTTTTACCTTTGTCCCCAAAGGTCTCACTCATGGTAAGATCTTAAACAGGAACAATAATAACAATTATAGTTATGATAATAATTATTATTGATGGGTATGACTGTAGAGAAACTTATTTTGGAATAATAACATTTATCTTAAGGTCACCAGGAAAAAGATTGCCCATAATCTCATTTGTTTGTTTAGGAGACAACATAGGTTATAGGACAAAGAAGCCATTTGGGAACTTGTCTTTTTTGTTTTGTTCTCTCTTTACCTTATTTAACCTTCAATTTACCCATTGGGAAAACACTGGTGATAGTTATACTGACTGCCTTGTTAGTTACAGGAAACAGCTAAAAACCCTCTGTGTGTGTGTGTGTGTGTGTGTGTGTGTGTGTGTGTGTGAGAGAGAGAGAGAGAGAGAGAGAGAGAGAGAGAGAGAGAGAGAAAGAGAATTTTTTTATAGGGCATTACTTTATCACACTATTGATGTTGGTTGGACTAATTTTTAAAATTAATTTTTGCATTTCAAATGTGAATATAAATACCGAAGAATTTAAAATTAAAGAGGAGATAGGGAATTGAGTTGTGAATGTTGTCTCTTGAAAACACAGTGATGAACCTGAATGTCATCTGGGCAAGGTGGCAGGCAATCCGATTGCCTTTTTACACCTAGGGCATGCTGGTTACTAAATTGTGAAGGAGTTTATTACTTGTTAGGTCATTGTGACTTGGGGGAGTTCTCTTTACCCTATACATGAAGGGTTGACCTATACTAAGGGTTGTTTAGAAAAATGATAGCCTCTAAATAGTGCCTCTGAGTGTCTCTCCTGTTCTGTGTGTCAGAAAAACACTTCAAAGGTGCAAAAAAGAGGCTTAGTGTCAACATCTAGAGTGTGCTGCGCACTCAGTGCTGGGGTGGGTGCTATGTTCATCACCTGACATGCATTAATTCTGGGAGAGCAGCTACAGTAGCCCATCTTTTGTGCATGTATTTTATGTGCGTCATTAGGTTTGGCAGCAAGTGTCTTTACCTGCTGAACCCTCTTGCCAACCCTATTCTCACCTGATAGAGACACAGGCTGTGTGATTTAGCTGAGGTTATACCAGGGGATAAGGTGGCAGATTGGGGAACTGTGTTCAGCTCATCTGGGTGCTGCTCTCTCTCCTCAGTGAACGCTCGAGGATGTTAGTTAGTCTAGTGATCACGGAACCCCCTGCCTAAAGGCCAGCCAGGCAGGGAAATGGGCTCAATTACTAATCAGGAAATCAGAAGTAGTGCCCTTGAGTTTCTCCCCACCTGATTGAAAACTACAGGGCAGAGCCCTTCATCCGGCGCCAGCTGCAGGAGTGGGGGGCGTGGCATGGGGAGAACCAGTCTCACTAGTAGCAGTTGAAACTGGCTTCATGTTTGGAAAACCGAAGTAATGGGGCTGAGAATTCTGAATAACTGTATCCTTGGGTGGAGCTAGGACTTTAACTTACAGCCAGGTAATTACACCAGTGAGCAATTGTTATGTAGGAAAGTGTTCTGTACTGTGCGGCTTGTAACAACAAAAGCTGTAAGCAAATGAGAAATTGTAGAACGGTTGTGTGAATGCTGTCATGCGCATAGCATCCTGGACACTTGATACGAAGTATGCTTGCTTTTTCTCCTAGATCTAGGACCAATTTGGAAATAAGACCCAAGCAACTACTACCAGTGATTGAAATATTACCTTAATAACGAGGGAACTCTGGGATCACAAAGGGTTTACTGTCTATGTATTATTTATTAATGACTATTACTGGTAGAGTATTGAGGGTTAATCCTAGGGCCTCATGCATGCTGTGCTAGCACTCTTATTGAACTCTATATCCAGCCCCACCCCTTTCTTCGCTTTTTATTTGCAAACAATATTTTCCCAAGTGACTTGTATTCACTGTGTAGTTCAGGCAGGCCTCTGCACCATCAGGCCTTGCCATATGTCTTTACTCTTGAATGGAAGTGACTTCTTGTCCCTACATATTGATGCTGCAGAGCAGCAAGACCCCTGTGTGGGATAAGGTGCAGGGAGCACGGGTTTGGGAATGCTCCATGTAGACAGGCTGGTTCTCAATGAAGGAACCTCTTGGGGCCTGGACTGGGCATGCTCAGTGCTTCCCTTTACCTTTATTCCAAGCGACTCCTCAGGGTGGACAGGGAATAGAATGCATCTTCCTCGTTATGGTTTGGATCTTAAACATCCTGCAAAGGCTGTGGTGTTGAAGGATTGGTTGTCAGCTATGGGCACTGCAAGACAGGGGACTAGTTAAAGGGTTGGGGGCGGGGATAGCATTGAAGGGCAATGGAGACCTTGGCCCTCCCTCTCTCCTACTTTGCTTCCCTGCATTCATTAGGTGAACTAAGCCCCTTCCTCATGCCTTTCCCACCATGGTATTCCCACCATGGTATTCCCACCATGGTATTCCCACCATGGTATTCCCACCATGGTATTCCCTCCATGGTATTCCCACCATGGTATTCCCACCATGGTATTCCCTCCATGGTATTCCCTCCATGGTATTCCCACCATGGTATTCTGTCCAGCAACAGCACCACTGCTATGGGACCAAGTGGCCCTGGATGGAAACCTCTATAGCTGTGAACCACAAAAACCTCTGTGGCTTGGTTTACCCTCTAAAGTATTTTGTCACACAAACCAAAAATACTTGGTTTAAACCAAGTATTTGTCACAGCAACCCAAAGCTGACTGATCTACCTTCCCAGGAAAGGAACTGGAAATGACAGGCTATCTGTAAACATCAAAGGATGGAGGAGTGTTCGTTCACCTTCAACCACCCCATGCTATGATATACTCTGCAGCTTTAAAACATATAGGTTAACTGGAGATGAGTGAATTTGAAGTTGCTCTTCTGCTGCTCTGCTGTAGAGAAATTACTTGAGGAAGGGAGCTTTCCCAGGCTCACAGTGCAGGAGGCAGTTCAGCCTGAAAGGGAAGCCATGGCTGTGGAACCGGCTCTGGCTATGGTGGCAGAAGACCAATTGTTCACATCATGGAGGATCAGGAAGCAGAGCCGGGAATCCAGTGCTCGACTGACCCCTCTTTCTCTCTTTACTCAGTCTGGATCCCAGGGTGTGGCATGGTGCCATACATTCAGGATCGGTCTTTCCCTCTCAGCCAGTCTTCTTGGAAACACCCTCACAGGCATACACAGAAGAGTGCTTGGCTAATGCCCCAGGCACTTACTAATGCAATCAAGTTGACAGAACTAATCAACACACCGAGAAAGATGCCCGCCTTCGTAGCCGAGTGGAAAACCACATCACAGGGTTGTCATTACACCACGACTGTATAAAGCCAAAGGAGAAACCAATGTCTGTGAATAGAAACCACATTTTTATATTGAAATTAAATATAGAAAACAAGGAATGTTCTCTGATCTACAAGGAAGGAAGGTGGATGAGATCTTCCCTTCATTTAATTTTTTACATCTTTTATTGAAAATAGATTCTGTCAATTTATTTAAAGTGAGGATTTATTAATTTTAGTAATAAAATGAAATCCATGAAAATTCAGATGGCTTCTTATGGTGAACTTCATTGAAGTGTAGCTTTATCTTTTAATTTGATGCTTGGAAGAAGGGAAGGCAAACATCTCTGCAGTATGTCTCATTCAGTCCTGGAAGCCAGGGCAGTAGTTTAACTTGTCTGAATGGCCTTATGCACCCCATATAGACCAGTTGGTTTTATGTGTCACTCTGTGCATGTGCACGCATGCATTGTGCATGGGATATGTGTGTATATGTACATGATTATGTATATGTACCTGTGTGTGTGTGTGTGTGTGTGTGTGTGTGTGTGTGTGTGGTGTGTGGTGTGTGTGTGTGTGTGTGTGTGTATCTGTGTCTATATATAGAGGCCAAAGGTTGACATGAGGTGTCTTCTGTGATGTCAGGTACATCCTCTGGGCATCCATACTCAGTCCCTATACTTTCATGGCGGGCACTCTGTCAACGGAACCACCCCTACAGCCTCTCACTATTCATTCATTTGTAAAATTTCAAATCACACTACGATTTTGTTCAGTGCAACCTAGCAATACTTCTTTCATATAAAGTTTAGAATACTTGAAGACATCTTCAGCTATAACAGTGTTTAAAAACAAACAAACAAACAAACAAACAAACAAACCCTGGGCTGGGGAGATGCCTTATAGAGATAAGAATACTTGTTAAGCAAGCAGGAGAAACTAGGTTCAAATCTCAGCTTCCATGTGAAGAGCCAGGCCTGGCCTCCCAGACCTGCTACCCTAGTGCTGTGGAGGGTCTGAGGCAGGAAGATCCCAGCTTGATTTTTAAACCTTCTGTAAAACCTTAGGTCCACAATGCTCTAAGTCTTCCTTGTAAGGCTCTTCTAATGTGTACAACAGAGGATGTGGAGGAGCAAGGGAGTGTTGATAAAGTCACTCAGGATTTGAGCCAGCACAAAGAAGGCTCAGCGATGTCATAGTGAAAAGACTCAACACCCCATTCTCATCAATGGACAGATCATGGAAACACAAAGTAAACAGAGACACATTGAAACTAACAGAAGTTATGGACTAAATGGATTTTAACAGATATCTATAGAACATTTCATCCTAAATCAAAAGAATATGCCTTCTCAGCACCTCAGGTTACCTTCTCCAAGATTGACCATATAATTGGTCACAAAACAGGCCTCAACAGGTATCAGAAGATTGAAATAATCCCATGCTTCATATCATATCACCATGGACTAAGGCTAGACATCCAGAGAAGCTGGTTATAAAAAAACCCCAGCAGTTTCACAAAGAGAGAGAGAACAGCCATCCAGATTTGCACAGGATCGAGCGAACTGGAACATCAAGGAAGCCTGTGAGAAGCTGGAGATGGAGATGGGGGCAGCATGCCAAGAGCACCAGGTTATGCTAATGAGGCAGGGTTTGATGAGCTTCAAGAAGAGCGTCAGAGAATGCAGGAGCTGCATAACCAAGAGGTTCAGAAACAAAAGCAGTTAGAACTCAGGCAGGAAGAGGAACACAGGCACCTTGAGGAAGAGATGCTGCAACAAGCAGAAGACATGATGCGAGGAAAGCAGGAAGGATTCACGGGAACCTTCCCTGATGCGAGATAACAAGAGATACAGATGGGCCAAATGGCCATGGGAGGTGCTGTGCACATAAACAATAGGGCTGCCTGCCATGCTCCCTGCTCCTATGCCACCTGGTACTCTGGCTCCTCCAAGACCTGCTACTATGATGCCAGATGGAACCCTGGGATTGACCCTACTAATAACTGAACGATTGGCCATGCTGTTACAGCGGAAGGAATTGGTGGAACTTCTGCATTCAACGGTCCAGCTCCAGGAGCTGAATTTGCTCCAATTAAAGGCGATTTTAGGAAAAAAAACAATCCCTTTGATACTAGTAGTCAATTGAGAGTCTTTATCTCAGGGTGGTCTTGTTAAGCAATTCACTTTAAAGATTTTTGGTTTTGTTTTTAGTTTTTCAAGACAAACTTTCTCTATGTAGCTCTGGCTGTCCTGGAACTCACCATGTAAACCAGGCTGACCTTAAACTCATAGAGATCTACCTGCCTCTGCCTCCCAAATGCTGGGATTAAAGGCATGTGCCAACACTGCCCAGATAGCTTTACAATTTGTAGCCCAGCTAATTCATGTGGCATTTTATAGCTTAGAAAGTGCTAGCACATTCCACTGAATCCCCATTACAATCCTGTGGATGGATGCTATTTTCTCATATAACTGAGAACGTGGTGGCAATTCTTTACTGGATGTTATATTTTATTATTCAATAAGATTGAGAGAAGTTGATTACAACCTCATCTGGGTGGAACTGAGTCACATGGAAAATTTCAGATTTCATAAAAATATATACTACACGTAAATATACACTTTTTTGTGGTTTTTCGAGACAGGGTTTCTCTGTGTAGCCCTGGCTGTCCTGGAACTTACTCTATAGACCAGGCTGGCCTCGAACTCAGAAATCCGCTTGCCTCTGCCTCCTGAGTGCTGGGATCAAAGGTGTGCGCCACCATGCCCAGCTTAAATATACACTTTTAAGCAATACATACGTATACATGTACATTTTATATTAATATATACATAATGTTAATGTCTTATATCAGCCATGTAAACATTATACAAATGTGTGTCTGCCCACACACACACATACACACACACACACACACACACACACACACACACACACACACACCTGCTAGTGGTAGGGCTATTTTCCTATATGTCTTCGACCTCCATACATTCAAGCTTATAAATCATCCACAAATGTTCTACATTCTCTTCCAGGCTTCTTCAGTGCCCTTACTCCCTCGAGATGCCCGGGGTTCTTTGATAAGACCCTCTTCCTACATGAGCCCAAATATCAGTTGTTTTTAATTTTGCTTCCGGGGGAATTTTAAAAAGAATTTAATTAAAAATTTTCCTTTCTAACATTCTTTTGATTCTAGAGGTTAATTGAGATCCTTTATCTTAGGGCGGTCTGTTAGTCAGAGAAGTTTACAGTTAAATTGTACAGAGTCTGTGTCCAAGGCTGTGGATAGCCACAGGAAGGCTTGCTGGGTGTGAGTCGGGTAGCTGTATTTGTGCCTGAAAGGTCTTTGAAACGCCTCTGTATTGAGGTGTGTAATTGGAGGAAGCTAAGTTGCTGGGACATGCCCTTGGAGGAGATGCTGAGACCCCTGCCCCTTTCTGACTGTATCCTGGACCTTATGAGGTGAGCAGGCCTCACAGTCCACGCTCTGCCATGATGTTCTGTATCTTGTGCCGGAAGCAGCAAAGCTCACGTCCATGAACTGAACACGTGAGCCCAAGTATACCTTTCTTCTTTTTAAATGGTTTCTCCCAGCTATGTATTATAGTCACAGGAAACTCACTTCACATAGGATGCTGGCTTCTAGTCCCAGCTCTGACACACTCAGCAGCCCTGTCACCCAGAATGCTTACTAGGTACAAGTTTCTTCATCTAGATGGAAAATGAGGTATTGCTGTAGATATAGAGTGAGAGTGTTGAGTTCAGTGTGCTCATTGGTGGACTCAGGAGCCAGACTCCCTGAGTTCCTTTTCTTTAAGACAAGGCTTTTCATAACCCAGGCTGGCCTCAAACTTGCTATGAACCCAAGGATAACGTTAAACCCAGGGCTCTGTGTAGGCATTGTATCCAATGAGCTGTACTCTCAGCCTTAGACACCCTGGTTTCAAATCCAGTATTGCTACTGACTTTCTGATATGTGAACTTTTGATAAGTTTCTTAACCCTTTTGTGACTTAATTTCTTTGTCTACCACATACTTCAAATATCCTCAGAGTTGTGAAGATGAAAGACTTATTTAGACAGAAAAGAGGGCATGGCCAAGCTCTGGCCATGTGCCTGGTACCAGAAATGCCAGCCACACTGTCGTTATTATTGGCTCTTTATACTGGCTAACAGAGGCAGTGAATTTATTTTCAGAGGAGGTGGATGAGAGTGTGTTGGAAGACAGGGTTTTAATCCTACATGGTCCTGAATTCTATTCATTCTTCTCTGTCTGCTAAGCCAAGGGATATAAACAGAACTTCTGGTAGGTTATCCTTGTCCTAGGTAAAGAGGCAGGATGACCATTTGCAGACATGATGACCACTTGCGCCCACTGTATCCATTTCTAAAGGGTTGAGTAGTAACTAATACAATGCTACATGGTATTTTCAGGACATAGCAAGCCAGAAATCTTCCCGTGTAATTTAAACTATAACCAAGTATTTGTGGATTGTTTCTCTGAAAATTAAGAGGGATATAATCTTATCTTACTCAGAACTGCTGAAGGAGACTTGGTATGTGAGAAGACAAACGCTGGACACTTGCAGAGTTTCACTTGGAAAAAAAAAACAAACAGTTATTGGCAAGAACTTTTAGCCCTGGTAGTATTACTTCAAATCCTTCCTGGACAGTGCCGGAGTCTTGCCCGGTGATGAGGAGCTTAACTTAGAGCGCTACCATAGAGCCGAGTGTTTTAAGGAATTGGTAGTTTTGTTTCCTTGGCAGTTATTGGCAGTTATTGGCAGTCTCTGAGATGATTAGATGATAGATGTGAGTCTCTTTGAATGACAACTGACAGTTGTTGAGCCCATAACATATAACATGCTCCAGTAAATGCTGAGTACCAGGCTGGGGAGATGGCCCCGTAGGTGAATTGCTTGCTACATCAGCATGGAGAGCTGGGTTCTGCCTTCAAGAGGCCATTTAAAACGTATGAGTTGTACTCACCTATGGTCTCAGTGCTGGGGGCTGACACAGGTAAATCCATGGGATGGCTGGCTAGCCATCTCAGGCAAATTGGTGAGTTCCAGGTTCAGTGAGAGACTCTGTCTGGAAAGATAAGGTGGGGGCGCAGTGGAGAAAGACACTAGATGGGTACCAGTTCACGTACACAAATACACCCATCTCTAAAAAGTGCTTTTTATCACTATTTTTGAGCTTCTGTGTTCGAAACAGAGGCCAAAGGATAGTGAACCTTTTTCAACATGCACAAACCTAGAATGAACTATCAAGTTTTCGACAGGGATAGTAGCATCCAAGCAGGGCCAGCAGCTGGGTGGCCCCGTAGGTGGTCATTTTTGCTGTAACCTCTAGGTAGCCGGCTTCAGGTTATGATGAGACCCATAGCATACCAGGAAGCCTTGGCTTTGGACTCTGCCTGCTCTCTGTCTTCTGGGGAACAGTGATGTTAACTTAACTCAAAAAATACTGTGAAGAGAAGAGGGTTTTTATTGGACAGTGTTACAGGTTAGATTTATACACTGAAGTCGTAACCCCTCCATGTCTGAGAATGTGGCCATGGTTGGAGATGGTCTTTAAAGAGGTGCTGATGAGAATGGGCCATATGGAATCTAATGTAGCTGCTGTCCTTATATGGAAACGCAAGACACTGATACACACAGAGAGAAGATTATGTGAGGACACAGAGCGAGAGAGTGAAGCTAAGGAGAGAGGCTCCAGAGAAGCCAGTCTCGCTCACATCCTGGTCTCAGCCTTCCAACTTCCAGAATCGAGACGATCCATCTCTGCTGTTTAACTGGTTTGTGGTGCTTTGTTATGGCCTATAGAAACTACGATAGGCAGCCAGCGAAGTTTCTCGAGTGGTATGCTTGGCAGAGAATGCTAGGAACTGAGACGGTGAGTGGCGTGTGACCTCCATGGACTTTGGCTGTGACTTTAGCCATTGCACTGCACAGCGCTGCTCCTAATTGTCTCCCTGTATCTAGGGAAGCAGGCTAGTGCATAAAGCTGTCAGAATCCTTAGTGTGGTAGTCAGGGTCATTGTCTTCCACTCAATAAAAGACATTTTATGTTCAGGATGAGAGAAGATATCAATTGAAAGTTTGCTGGGTTGTAAAATTATGCACATTGATTATCCATCTTTAATAATGTTTGCTTATCCACGGGCAGTGGAGAAAAATGGGCTCTTTGGAGACTTAAAAACATGTCTTGCTAACATTCCAAAGCACTGGGAATAAGGATCTCTTTGAAAGTGAAAAGTAGCTAAAGGGTGGGGGACAGACACTTTTTGTTCTGCGGAACAGAAGGGGATCACAGTTTGAGTTCCCTTCTGCTTTTTTTTTTTCTCCTTTGGGAGGCGGGCATGCAGTGCAGGCAAGGGAACACTGTTTGTGGTGGAAAATGACTTTCCTTTGAGTCAGGGCCCGTTCAGTTGGTTTTGTCTTCTGTTTCAGGCCTGACCTCTCACCTGCCCCTCCTTGGTACACCACTGGGTGAGGGGAAATTGTTTTGGATTGTTGATATTTTGCTATCTGTTAAAAATAGCATGCTTGCCTTTCTTCAATTAGGAGGAAGGCAATATTTTTAGGTCCTGACACAGTTTGTTTTTAGTTGGAAGCCATGAAGACCATGAGACAGAAATCCCCAAATAACAACAGCTTTCTAGCAGAGTGTGAGTGTAGTGGGGGTGGGGTGGGGTGGCTATTTATGAACCACATTTGAAAATCGCAGCCTAGCACACCCTGGGCTGGTGGAATAAAAACACGCACACTTTGGGGGTGTGTTTGATTTCCTCCCAGCGCCTTTGAAATCTTGCAAAGGCTGTGGTAACTGAGCATGTGCTGATCTGACTCATGCCGGCATAGCTTGTGTTTGGAATCGGATCAACAAAACAGCTGGCGTCTTTGTACAGTGGGGTCCACACAATACTGTAACTGTGGGAACGGGTGTTGTTAGAACTCAAGAATGAAACTGCAGCCCCCAGCATGCCTCTGGAGGCTGCAGCAGTCACGCCTCTGTGGAGAAGGAAATATCCTCCTAGCGTTCCTTATAATTGTGAAGGATTTAATAAAGGATATCACAATGCATGCCGGCACACTGTCTTTATCCGTGCTTTCTCTGAGGGATGGAGTTTAATCTTTGGGGGGTTTGGTATATGTCGAATCCTTTTCACAAACACAATTTTTTTGAATGAAAATTTAAAAGAACAAAACAAAATAAAAACAAAACACCTTTCTCCCTTCAAGTCCCCTTTCTGGAACTGCCTTGACTTTTAGCTTTGTCTCTGTTGTAGATTTGAAAAACTCATCTTAGGAACTGAAAACCCAGAGGCTTACTGGATTCGGGGCTGTATTGCCTCTTGGTGCAGAAGGAGCTTGGGCTACCATGTGAATGCTGGGTGGGGAAAGAGAATGGGTACGGGGAAGAAGCTGGGAAGGTCAGTTTGAAACAGCCCACAGTAGTTGGTGAGTTCATCCCGTCTTCAGCTCATGCACATGCTAATTTTGGTAGTATAGACTAACAGAGATTGTGTGCACTGCTTCAAGTGGTCATGTATGTTGGCTTCTTTAGTGCAAAGATGACTTTAGGTGATAGTAAAACAGGACTGATCAAATACTAAGGGTCACAGGCAGGAGGGATGGAGTGTGGTTCTTGCTATGACTGGGGATGGATCTAGAAGATGTAGGAACTTCAATGACTTTTGGGCAAACCAGGAACCTTTATTAATTTAGTCAATACTTTACAGTCACTTTTTCCGACCTAAGAAAAACAAAACTATAGAAAACCAAACCAAAACTCTATCCCAGAAAGATACATCGAACCGACCAAGATTTTGTATGGTCCAACATTGGACCCGACCGAAGTTCCAACACGTTTAAGAGGACGGAGACGAAGGGTCTTAATATTTTATATATGGTAACATAGACCTATCGAACACAGTAACTAATAAATCCCCATTGAAAGCTTTCTTCCTCAATCATATCAGAGTGTTTCAAAGTGGATTAAAGGGGCACACAAGCACATGTTACTGGATCCCACCCTGGAAATGTCCTGATTGGTAGATCTGGGGTCCCGGAGAAGGTACATCTTTAACTGGTTTCCAGGCAGTGCTGTTGCTACTGTCCCAAGGGCTGTGTTCCAAAGAATACTGTATTCCCCGAATCATTTCTCATCTACAAATGCTCCATATTTCCTGGCCAAACAGAAGGAATGGAACAAATATCTCTGTGGGTACTTTCCTGAATAAATATGCCCTACTGTAGGCTGGTTGCTGGGCTGAGAGGAGAGTCTCTCTCTCTCTCTCTCTCTCTCTCTCTCTCTCTCTCTCTCTCTTCCCCTCTCCCTCTTCTTCTCCCTCTCCCCTCCCTCCCTCTCTCTTCCTCTTTCTCTCCTTCCTCTCTCCCCTTTCTCTTTTTCTCTTTCTCTCTCTCTCATACACACATACAACTTTTCATTTGTTTAGACGAGATCTTTAAAAAAAAGATTTTATTTATTTTATGTGTATGAGTACACTGTAGCTGTTTTCAGACACACCAAAATAGGGTATTAGATCCCGTTACAGATGGTTGTGAGCCACCATGTGGTTTTTGAGAATTGAATTCAGGACCTCAGGAAGAAGAGTCAGTGCTCCTAATGGCTGAGCTGTTTTCTCCAGCCCCAGACAGGATCTTATTATATACCCTGTGGCTGGCCTTGAATTAGTAATCCTCCTGCCTCAGCTCCCCTCTGCTATATTGCAGGAGTGCTCTCCCACTCCAGATTCTCACCATTGGGTGCCAGGTGTTGGTTGCTCATTTAGCCTAGATTAAAAGAGGGTCAAAACTTGCATAGTAGGCTTTTAAGGCCTTTTCTCTGGATCTTTTAAGAGCCTAAGTAAAGGTGGAGTCTAGTGGGAACAGGTGTGTTTGAGTGTCTGGTGAGATATAATCTTTTAAACAGAGAGGAAACAATACAGTCATCATCAAAGCCAGACCAAAAAACTTTCTGAAAGTTCCATTTTCTGTAAGGGGTCTAAAGTATTGTTGCTTTCTTTTTCTGGAGAAAACAAAGTGAACTCAAGTGGAGCTGATGCTCCTCCCCATTCCCCTCCCTCTCCCCTCCCCCCCTCCCCTTCCCCCCCTCTCCCCTTCCCCTTCCTCGCCCCTTCCCTCCCTCTCCCCTTCCCCTCCCTCTCCCCTTCCCCCCTTCTCTCCCCTTCCCTCTCTCCCTCCTGCTCCTCCCCCAGTACACAGCTAATGAACATTAGTAACAGCTGCTCCTCTTTGAGGCTTGGGAAAGTGCTGATGAAATCCTGTGGTTTTATTCATGACTTAAATCCTTTTTTTTTAATTTTTTAACTCTTTGCTCCCTAAAAGTGACTTGGTACTGATTTTCACCCTTGATACTTTTAAGAGTTTACATTACTTTTCCAGCTTTTGATAATGGTCAAACCACTCAACATGTTTGGAATGTGATTTGCCTTAAGTTTAAACTGCAAAGATACACATTAGTGCTTTTTTCAAAAATTAGCTGATTTTTTCCCATGGGTTTTGAGGAATTTTTAAAAAAAATTTTTTTTTTCTCTTTTTCTCCCTCCCTCTCTCTTTTTTCCCCTTGGCTTGCATAGAGAGCCTAGGCTGTCCTTGATCTCATATATGCAACGGGGGGGGGGGGGGGGGGGGATGATGACCTTGAACTCCTGACCTTCCTGCTTTGACTCTCAAGTGCTGAGGTTTTAGGTGTGAACCACCACACACCCAGCTTTTAATGTTTTAGGTAAACTCCTCCATCTCTTCTTCTGTCTTTGGTTTGTCCTCCTCTTGTTCCTCTTCTTTCTGTCTGCCTTACTCTCATTTGCCTCATTGCCAATGCTGGGGACCAAGTCTAGGACCTCATACACACCAGACGACTGCCCTACTGCTAAGCCAGGCCCACACCTCTTACAAAAAATACTCCTTCAAGATTGCTCACTGAGACTTGTGTCACAGGGAGTTTTAGATCACTGAGACTTGTGTCAGAGGGAGTCTTTTAGAGCTGGCCATGATTGACACTGGAATGTTTAATGTGGGTTGTATCTCTTATGGATGTCCAAAGTCACATCTTGAACTTGCAGACATTGTGCCGATTTAAAATAAGAAAAGTGGGGTTAGAAAACACTTGATGATCACCTTGGCAAAACCTTGGATTTTTAAGTTTTCAGAAGAAAAAGCATATTAGTTAACTATTCTTAGGGAGGAAGTTGGGTCACAGTGTGGGGGATCCCATTCACCATGGGGAAAATACTATATCCATAGTAAGGAAGCAGAGGGCAGATAGGGATAGGGCCTTACCACCCTTGTGACATACCTCCTCCTCCAGTGAGGCTCCACCTCTTAAAAATACAACAACCTTCAAAAAATAGCACCAGCGGCTGTGGGCTGTGGAATCTAATGTTCCAACACATCAGCCTGTAGGAGGTGCTTTACATTTAAACCATAGAACAAGGGCATAGCAGACAAAACAAAGACAAAACAACCAGTCAGCAGGCTTCCTGTCTTCTTAGACCAATGGGTCTCAACTTCCATAGGGGTTGCATACATATCAGGTATTTATATTGTGATTCATAACAGTAGCAAAATTACAGTTATGAAGTGGCAGCAAGATAATTTTATGGTTGGAGGTCCCAACGGCATGAGAAACTGTCTTAAAGTGTTGCAGCATTAGGAAGGTTAGAACTGCTGCCTTAGACATGTCCTGCTGTGGAAAGGAGAGCATTTGAAGGTTTGGAGGGGCTGGAGAAGGGACCCCTGAGTTTATCGTTTCATTTCAAAATGTATGTATGTATGTATGTATGTATGTATGTATGTATGTATGTATGTGCTTTGACTGCATGTCTGGTATCCAAGGAGGCCAGAAGAGACTATCAGATCCCTTGGAAATGGAGTTTCTGATGTTTCAGAGCCTCCATCTCTCAACCTGTGTGTGTGTGTGTGTGTGTGTGTGTGTGTGTGTGTGTAACTGAGCAATAAGGACTGTTAACCTCCAGCCTTTGCTCCAGCCTGGGCTTTTTATACCGTGTGAAGGCTGCATTCTCCTTCTGTTGCTCATCCCTCCTCCAAACAGATACTCAGCTGAGAGGGGGAAAAAGCTTAAGCTTCAGATGCATCTTGGGTATAAAGATACCTGAAAAACCAAAAGCAGATTCACACATAGGCAAAACACTGAGAAAGTCTTTCTTCCCTGTCTCCCCAGGTTAACTTTGTGGCTTGCCAGCTCTTTGCCTTGTCTGCTGCTTTCTGGTTCAGAATCTACTTACATCCTGGTNACTCAGCTGAGAGGGGGAAAAAGCTTAAGCTTCAGATGCATCTTGGGTATAAAGATACCTGAAAAACCAAAAGCAGATTCACACATAGGCAAAACACTGAGAAAGTCTTTCTTCCCTGTCTCCCCAGGTTAACTTTGTGGCTTGCCAGCTCTTTGCCTTGTCTGCTGCTTTCTGGTTCAGAATCTACTTACATCCTGGTAAAGCCAGCCCTGAGGTCCGGCACACCTTGGCCACCATTTTGGGCATCTATTTTGTTGTGTTTTGTTTTGGTTGGTGAGTATACGCCTCATAAATTCTAATGTTTATCGCTTGGGTGTTTTGTGGTGTTATTCTTGGTAAGAAATATATGACATTGTAAAATACCTCATGCATTGAAAAGATCAGTGAGATTGTGAGTGTCATAGAAACCTTAGTGTAAACTAATGGGGATATTGTGGGAGCCTTCACTCGTGCTAAGGACTGGAGCCAACAATAAGGCTAAGTGTTGAAAGTCTTTTTTTTTTTCCTTCTTAAGATTAGATCTCTACAGACCTCCTTGAGTCACATCGATGGAATGCTGTAAGGTTTAACTCTTCCCAACAGGGACCCTCCCTAATGTTTGCAGACGGTGTGTTTCTTGTCTTCCTGTTGGAGACTTGGTGTTAGTCCAAAGGTTTCAGTGCAGGTATCAGGGCTATGCGTCATTCTCTAACAGATGTGAGATTTAGCTTAGTGTGGAAACCTGCTAACACCTGGAGATTGCAAATACCTAGGCAGTGACACTCCTTAGGGTACAGTCTTTAGACAATAACATTTCAAGATGTGACTCTTCAAGGAAATTGTGAATTTGGTGAAGGTACCACAATACTTTCACAAACCACTGGGAAAAGATATTTTGAATCAGCCACTGTGTGACAAAGCCCTGGTATAGAGGGAGCGGGATTTTGGTGCTGGTACTTTGAAACTTAGAAAAATAGCTTTGAGACTTAAAAACAGAAAATCTACCCAAAAGAATTCTCTTTGGGCTTTCAATTTTATATGGATGTAAACCAGCTGTAAACATTCCCATTTACTGATTCCAGACATTCCTAGGGCTGCAACTGTAAACTGTGTCCAGGTTTCCTGGTGTCTTCTTTGAGATACAGTGTTTTGATTCCGTAGAACAATAATTTGACTTATGTTCCCTCGTGAATTAACTGATTGCTTACTCTTTGGAATGGGTGGGTGGGAGTGGGGTATCCAGTAGGTTCGTCAGTATGTTTTAGCATCCCCCCCCTTTTTTTATATCTTAAAGGTATGCTGTACATCTCTTTGTGCTGGTGTTGATGTGTTATGGGGTCATGGTCACTGCAAGTGTATCCAACATTCACAGGTAAGATCCTGAGATAGGGAAGAATTTTGGAATCTTCTGGGGGGAAATGTATTTCACTTGTTCCCCTAAATGATGTGTCTAAGGGTCTCCAGGATGTAAGAGAATGGGGAGGATAGGAATTTTCAGGGAAAAGGATGTGGGAAAAAGATAAAAATCTTTATGTAAAAGAAGATACAAAGTGGGATTCAGTTGAAAGACGGTTTATGTGTATCAGGCAGCCTCTAGCCGGGTCCAGCTTAGATGGTCACCACACTGGAGTAAAATGCAGCTGTAGAAAGGAGTGCACGGCAGAGGTACAGAATGACATGTTTGCACCTCAAAGTGAATGTGTTGAATGAAGGAAGCCACCCATATTGTGTTTTAGAAAATACAAGGTTATCTGTGGTGGTAAGAGGATCAGAAGTTACTTGGCGTGGGGTGATGCTGGGACATGGGAAAAGAAGTGTGCAGGGGTGACGTGAGGCAAAGTGCAGTCTCAGGTTTGGGTACCATTTTCTGAGTGTTAGTGCACAGCCAAACTCATTACTTGTATTCTTTGAATATGTAAATGTATAACCTACAGGAAAACTCTTCAGCAAGAAAGAGCAACGTTTTGCTGTGATGTTTGCTTTTAAGGCACAGAAGTAGTTTAGCTCTTCCTTGAAGTCTGTAGGATCACATGATCAGAAGATAGACTGGTGGTGTGTGTTTTTTACAATGTCTGTCTTTCCTATGGTCTGTCCGAAATCTCAGTGTTGATTTTGCCTTTTGGGGACCCTAGAACATTATTGTTTTTTTTCAAGTTTCTTTTATTTAAAAGAAATGTATTTGGGAGGGCTGGAAAGAAGGTTCACTCAAGTTCAGTTCCTATTGTCCATGTGTGGTGCTCACACCTGCCTGTGACTCTAGTTTCAGAGAACCCTGCTTCCCCTTCTGGCTTCCATGGGCTCCTGCATTCACGTGCACACACAATTAAAAATGAAGTAACTCCTTAAGGATTTGTTTTATTTGTATTATGTGTGTGCCTGTGTGAGTTTATGTGTCCCATGTGTATACAGATGCCTGAAGAGGGCACTAGATCCCCTGGGACTGGGGCTACAGGAGGTTACAAGCCCCACAATGTAGATTCTGGGAATTGCACCGGAGTCTTCTGTCAGAGCAGCAAGAAATCTTAGTTGCTGAGCCTCCACTTTAGTCTCTAGTGTATTTTGGAAATATAAAGACTTTTATCTTTTGCTTACGATGCATTTTCAGTGTTTAGAAAAATTCTTGGCACAGGCAAGAGTGAAGAGATGGCTGGGGTGCTTTGAAAAGATACTTCCAGGCCACACGTATTGGCATAGGCTTTTAGTCCTGGCACTGGGGAGGCAGAAGCAGGGGGATTTCTGTGAGTTGGAGTCCAGTCTGTTCTACATGATGCATTTCAACACAGCCAGGGCTATGTAGAGAGTCCCTGTCAAAAGATGGGGGGGAGAGGAACAGAGGGATGGAGGGGTAGAGGGAGGGAGGGCAGAAGGGAGGGAGGGGGGGGGAGAGAGAGAGAGAGAGAGAGAGAGAGAGAGAGAGAGAGAGAGAGAGAGAGCTTTTCTGGTTTTCGGAGGCCACTTGATTAGTGAGGTCACCACCACACTTGTTAAAAACACATTTATGTAACTTTTCAATGTAATTTTGTAGTTATGATAAATTTTTGGTTTTGGAGGAAAGTCTTTTTTTTTTTTTAATAGACTTTTACATTTCATTAGTCTTCCAACTTTGTATCCAAATGAGCCTTGGGAGTGACTTCTAATCTTCCTCTCCTCAGTGCCTCTCCTCTAGAAGATAGCACTGTTCTTTCTGGAGAACCACCAGGAAATCCATTTTTCTAATTTGAGAAGGAAGATAATTTCTTTACACAATATGTATAATGCTTATAAGAGCCTTAAGCAGAGTCATGTTGTGGTGACTGTGTGTGTGTGTGTTTGTGTGTGTGTGTGTGATTGCTTGTCTTTTTTTAGACATGCTTTTAAATGACTAATGATAACATTACATTTTATAGCACATTTTTCCTTTTCCTTTTTTCATTGTCACATTTTTTTCCTCTTTTATTATTTTTTATTTCTAAACATTTCGATGCAGCATGCTTTGGTCATATTATTCCTCTTTCCCAGCTCCTCCCAGATCTCTGCTCCCTCCTCCTTCCTACATATTCTTTCTCTTAAACAGCCAAACAAAACAAAACAAGGCCAAAGCCAAATGACCAGAAGGCCACATGGATTCTGTTTTGTGTTAGCTATTGCCGGGATTCCTGAGCACACAGCCTGCAGCCCCTGTGGTTGATACACACCCGTCTCCCACTAGTCATCAACTGCAAACAGCATCTTGGTTAGGGGTGGCACTTTGCCAGTTACCTACCCACGACAATCTTTCAGCACTTCCTCATATTTACATGGCACTGGTAGGACTGCTCTGGCTTTTAAAGGGTCATGTGAGCCCTTGTTTCACAGTGGGCCTAGGTTCCCATATTCCATTCCAGAGTCTGGGAATGGGATGTTCTAACCAAGGTCCAGACAGTGACTTTCACCACAGCCCTGTTGTGGTAGCAGAACGTTCTGCATGAGAGTGAAATGGGAGATGCTCAAACCCGTTCTTCCTCTTTCTGTTTGCTTGAATGGTTGCCAGTTTGCAGAAGTAGGGAGTGGTCCACTTCCCAAAGGAAGAACTCCATGTGGCTCTAAACTGTGTCCCAAAATTGTTTCCTCTGAGTTGTTTCGGGGAGAGAACAAGAGGTTGGGGTTAGGAAATGTGAGATCCGGGTAGATGGGGAGCCTCCCTGTGGATTAGCATTCCCTTATTCCCACGAGGGGTGGAGATTGTAAAAGTGTGAATGGTGTTCCTTCTTTTCTTTTTAATTAAAAACAGTTTGTGGTTTTTTTTCTGGTTGGCTATAGATAACTCTGAGTGTGTGTGTGTGTGTGTGTGTGTGTGTGTGTGTGTGTGTGTGTGGTATATGAATAAGTGTGCATGCATACATGCATGCATGCCTGGACCAGAACAGAATATCAGATATCTTCCTCTGGTGCTAGACAGCTCATTGCCTCGAGACACTGTATCTCACTGAAACTGGGAGCTCACTGTCTTTTGTCTAGGCTCTCCCTCCAGCAGGCTTCCAGGATCTGTCTGTCTCTGCTTGCAACTGCTAGGGTTAGTCAAGCACAGCCGTGACCAGCTTTTTCCATGGGTGCTGGGGTTCAGAACTCAGGTCCTTATGCTTGCATCATCTTACACACTGAGCCATCTTCCCAGTTGCCTTGGATGAGGATTCTGAAGACCACGAGCTTACGATCCTATCCGAATTGTTCTCCTGGTCATGTCCAGCGCTGAGAGGTCTATTTTGTGGTTGAGAAGAGATAAGCAGAGGGAATGTTGACTGTCTTCAGTGAACCCATTTCTGGCCTAGCCGTTACTCAGGGTATTTTTGAGAGAGTTCTCGGGGTACAAGCTCCGTTTTCATCCCATGTTATAGTATTAGGCAGGAAACACAGATGTCAGCTTGCTCTTCTGGGACCAGCTTAAGCAGATCTTGTTTATATCTTCCAGGATGTGGGTCTTGGGTGCTGGTGATGTAGTTCATTGATTCTGGAGCCCTTGCTTTGTGCTACATCCCATGCTAAGCTCTTTTTAGTGTGTTGCATTATCCTCAGTACATAGAGTACATAGTGATTAATGTATCAGTCGATGTTTGATTTCATTGCTAACATAGTCCTTCTAAAACAAGTGTGTAGGATATAGATTTTATTTTATTGTTTGAATTGAGGAAATGAATGCTTATGTAAAGAAGTGCAAGTAGTATATATATATATATGTATATGTATGTATATATATATATATATATATATATATATATATATATATATATATATAAAACACTCAGCCAGTTCAACATGAGAACACTACCAACTGTCCTGTCCTGATCTCTGTCACACTTCTCTTTCCAAAAATAGCCACCCTGCCAGTTTCTCATACCACAGATTACTTTTGTAAGTGCTGGGGGGGTTTGCATTCTTATTTGTGCTCACAATATGTCTTTTCTGCACCACAGAGCATTCAGGTCCAGCCAGGGCAAGAATGCCCTGCCCTGGTTTGTTAGGATTCAATTCTTATCCCTGTTTTTGACAGCTGTGGTTTAATTACAACCACTGCATTGAATCTGTTTGCCCTGTAAGCCAGGTAAGAGACAGGTGTGGCTACAGTTGACCTGGTTCTACAAGAGTCTATTGCCTGATGAATCTGCTTTGTATTTCTGTCAGATGCCCATGAACTTTCTAGAATGGAGGGGAATGGAAGCCAGGGGCAACAAGGCTTCCTCCTTCTCCTGCTCTTGCTGCTCAGGGCATTTGCTCTCGGGCATTGTCTTTGTTGACTGTCTTCATGCTTAGGAGGGATTTGGGATGGATCCAAGGAGAGAAAAGCCTTTTGTATGGAATCAGCGGACAATTCTTTATCTAGTGTGTTTTGGAAAGAAGTGCTTCCAGTTTTGAAGGCTTTAAGGTTTTAGACCATGTGCATGGAGCTCAATGGTTTGACTCTCAGAGTAAAAGGTTGGGAGTATTTTATAATCTGAACATTTTTGAGGACTGACATGACACTCAGTCTCCTCTCCTCTCCTCTCCTCTCCTCTCCTCTCCTCTCCTCTCCTCTCCTCTCCTCTCCTCNTCCTTCTTTCTTGTATCGCAGATCATTTTTCACTTGAGAACATTTCAGATTTTGACTTTTTGGTTAAGCCTTTTTGGCTCTTATTGTTTTCCTTTCTTCTTTCTGGTGATGCCGGCTAGCAGGCTCAGGTCTTTGTGCACAGCAGACAAATGCCCAACCACTGCCTTTCAGCCCGACCATCGTCCTCCATAGCTAGGATGAAAGAGAACCTAGTGTCATGTGATGCTTTATAGAACTCTTTATGCTCACTGTCCGGATATACTCCTTACTTCACTACTCCCTGAGTTGACCTAGAATTCACGAGTTATTTTAATGTGAGCATGTGAGTCTCAGTACAATTTAATGTCAGAATATTCATCTTCCCTGGTTTATGACATATGTTAGAAGTTAAAGCTTCTGGATTTATGTCTCTATCTGTTGGATTTAAAATGGTAAGCGTATTCATTTCTACAGTAGTCACTGGTGCCCTCCCTAACCCCAACCCATGTGTCAGGCTGAGGGTTGAGATGCTCAAGATTCCAGGGAGTTTGGGAAGCAGACATCCATGTGGATAATTTTAATTTATTAGTGTTCTACATTAGCAGAATTCAAGCAGCTAAGCAGTGACTTATGCTGGGCTTGGGGACAGGTGTGATGTGATATGGAGGATGCTATAGAGAAGCAAGACCAACACAAAATGCATACACATCCAGACATGATGCCTTTAATCCCGGCACTTGGGAGGCAGAGCCAGAGGCAAGTGGATCTCTGTGAGTTCCAGGCCAATGTGGTTTACATAGAATGAGTTCCATGCCAGTTACAGTTACAGAGTTACAGGGTGAGACCCTGTGTAAACACACACACATACACACACACACACACACACACACACACACACACACACACACGAGAGAGAGAGAGAGAGAGAGAGAGAGAGAGAGAGAGAAAGAGGTATAGCGGAAAGAGAAAGCAGGGAGAGAGACAGACAGAGATGATAGACAGAGACAGACAGAGACAGAGACAGAGAGACAGGCACAGAAAGACAGGAGACACAGAGAGACAGACAGAAAGACAGAAAACGACACAGAGAGACAGTCGTACACATGTAAAAAGGGGGCTTTATTGGATTGGCTTATATGATAGAAGCTGAGTACTACAACAGTAGCTGTCTGCTAGAAAGTCAGAACCCTGTAGTTTCTTAGTCCAGAGATTTTGACATCTCAGAAGGCATTATATGACACTAAATCTTGGAGCTCCTTGGGTACTGTGCCCACATTGGAAGGCTGAAGAAACTAGAGTCTGATGATAGCTGTTCATGCTCAGAGGTAAGCAGCTAGGACTGGAGAGATGGCTCAGCAGTTAAGAACACTGGCTGCTTTTCCAGAGGATCCAGCACTCACACGGTAGCTCACAGCTGCCTGTAATGCTAGTTTCAGGGAATCGGATGCTCTTTGGTCTGTGTGGGCACTGTACACACTTGCTGCACAGATGGAGTCTTGGTAAGAAAAGATGAAGGGTCCAGAGGAGTGGGAGGAAAGGGGAGATGGGACAGATGAGGATGTGGCTGGACCACTCAAGACTTTGGGAGCAATCATTTGCAGAGGGTGAAAGAGAGGACGAAGAGCGTTTGTTGCGCCCGGTGCCGTCGTGTACATTAATCCTGTCCCTTGTGTTTTGGGTTTCAGGTATTCCTTTTTTGTAGCCATGGGCTACCTTACGATATGCCACATCAGCCGCATATACATCTTCCACTATGGAATTCTCACTACAGATTTTTCCGGGTGAGTATCTCAATTGGAAAGGGGAGTGTTTGACTGATGACCTTGTCTAGGTCTCTCAGGGTCTATAAACAACCGAGTACACATTAAGGATAATCATGCCCAGCTAAATCACAGCAAGGCACCACGGTAATGAAGGCGAGGTTAAAAATGTACTTGTTCTGTACTGTTAACTCTGTACAATCATGAGAAGGTCACAGAAGGTAGCAAGAAGGTACAACCCTCCCCATTTCCCCTTTCTGTCTTCTTGGAACAGAGTTAGGCATGTGATTATGCCTTGTCCGCAGTCACTTTGGTTAGTACGGTGGCAGGGCCCGTAAACACTAAAGATTAGACTGTGTTTCTGGTCTCAGTGTTTCTAGTGCTGTAATGAAACACCGTGACCAAAAAAGCTGGTTATTGAAGAAAAAGTTTTATTTGCATATTTTTATTTCCAAATCACAGTTCATCATCAAAGGAAGTCAGGACAGGAACTCAAGCAGGATAGGAACCTGGAGGCAGGAGCTGATGCAGAGGCCCTGGAAGGGGTGCTGCTTACTGGGTGCTCAACGTGATTTGCTCAGCCTGCTTTCTTATAGAAGCAGGAGCACCAGATCACGGATAGCATCACTCATAATAGACTGGGCCCTCTCTATCAGTCACTAACTAAGAGATTGTCCTACAGTTCCATATTATGGAGACATTTTCCTAATTGAGCTTCTGTCCTCTCAGATGATGTCAGCTTGTGTCAAATTGACATAAAACTTTACAGCACACTTCCTTTATGTGTTTGCATTTGCTCTTCCCAGGGAGTGGCGCTATTAGAAGGTGTAGCCCTGTTTGAGTAGGTGTGTCACTAAGGGTGTGGGCTTTAAGACCTTCATCCTAGCTGAGAAAGGAAAAATATAAAATATTTGGTTTGAATTTTAAGGGGCACCAGGAAGTGAAATGGAACTGAATCCTGTGTTCAAGGATATTACATTGAATTAAGGGAGTAGTGACCTTGGGGCATGATCCCACGCAGCTAAATTTAGGTCGAGCATGGTAGTGCAAGCCTTTGATCCAAGGAGGCAAAGGAGAGCAAAAACTAGGTGAAGAAAAACTTAAATCCAGGCAGGCATGGTGCCAGAGGAGCTGAGAGTTCTACATCTTCATCTGAAGGGCTGCTAGTAGAATACTGACTTCCAGGCAGCTAGGGTGAGGGTCTTAAAGCCCATGCCCACAGTGTCACACCTATTCCAACAAGGCCACACCTATTCCAACAAGGCCACACCTATTCCAACAAGGCCACGCCTATTCCAACAGGGCCACACCTTCTAATAGTGCCACTCTCTGGAGTGAGCATATACAAACTGTTACAGTGTTTCATCTCTTTAAAAGATTTCAAAGATGTATTTGTGTGTGTGTGTGTGTGGGGGGGCTCTGTGTGTCATCTGTGTGAGCATGTGTGTGTCTGTGAGTATGTATGACTTGGCTGCAATGCTGGTGGAAACCAGAAGAGGACATTGGATTCCTGGAGCTGGAGCTATAGAGGGTTATAGATAAATTTCATCTGCTACTAGTTAATTATGCATAGTAGCTGACAAGTTGGCAGTGTCCTAATGCCTTTTAGCATGCTTTGGCTGTACTGCACCCATGATTCCACTTCCAGATCCCCTTGACTTCTGTCAACTACTAAAGAAATCCCCTATGACTTGGTGGGCCCTCTGGTACCTATTAGCTTTCTGGTACAGACCATTGCTAATTTTGTGTCATAAAGAGATGGTGCAGAGAGCCCAAACCTACTCCATCTTGGGACCAGCATCCATCTTAAAATTAAAAAAAGCCCAAGAACTTGACCTGCAGCTTAACCCAAGCTACACCCAAGGACCAGGAAGGACACCATAGCTTGCCCTCGGCCAGAGTTACCCTCTAACTATTTCCTAACAAATCAAAGACTAGTTTGATTGTTTCAGATATACTTGCTGATCACTTGGGATCGTACACTGTCTTGCTTCAGAACATCCACCTGGTGGCTTACAATAGTCATTCAATTAAATGCTTGCCAAGATGGTCACCCCCTCATTTGCTCCAATTTCCTATGAAAAACTTGTCTTGATGAAACTTTGGGACTCCTTCACTAAACTGTCCTGTGAGATTGACAGTGGATAGGCCCAAACTTGAGTTTATAATAAAGAAGTCCTAATGTGATTACATCAGAGACAGCTCCTTGGTAGTCTTTTGGGGTTCATGAACACTTCTTGGCATGGCAGTGCAGGTAAAGAGCTTACCTGAAAGCACAAGGACCCAACTTTATCCATAGAACCCGCAAAAGGAAGCCAAGTATGGTGGCCCAAGCGTATGATTTCATTGTTGGGGAAATGGAATCAAGGAGGGTCTAACTGGCTTGCTCAATATGACTTGCTCAACCTGGGGCTTTCTGGCCAGACAGCCCAGAAAGTTCCAGGCTGTGAGAGACCCTGTCTCGAATAACCAGGACAGCCCCTGAGGATCAACACCCAAGGTTGTTGTCTTACCTCTACAAGTGCACATGACCCTGCATAAACACACACACACACACACACACACACACACTGCTGTTCATCTTAGTTCAAGATCAGCTTTCTATGACTCTTGTGGAGTTAAGGCAGGCTCATTCCTGATAACTCTTTGTCTTCTGTTAGGAATTTCTCAGGGACTGGGCTCTTTTCGGTACATGCAGCATGGATCAAGACCTGAGCTAGATTGCATCTCATCCCACGAATCCTTGGCGAATAGGCCTTGCTCTAAGAGGAGGGACATAAATAAATTAATTAATATAAACCATATAAATAAATTAATATAAACCATAATGAGTAGATATGCCATCGGGTATGAGGTGTTTAACAACATTAACTAAAGGAAGGTTATTTCATCGATGTTCAATAAGGTTGAGATTTGGAACTCGCCTGAATGTATGAAGTAAATGGTGTTTGTAACTAGCCTTAAGGGAAGTATAAATAGCTTCATGTAAATAGCCATATGTGAAATGACAGTGTCTGCCATCAGTAATGGTGAGGGGCAAGATCCATGGTCAAACTGGTTAGCTTCAGAGTCGCCTAGGAGATTGGTGAGCTACACCTCTTGACATGTCTAAAGAGTGTTTGCAGAGAATTAACTAATGGGCTAGGATCCACCCTGAATATGGGCAACGGTGTCTCAGGGGATGAGGGGTTCTCACAGAGTAATGGGTAAGAGGAGAAAGCCTGCGGACATCTACCTTCTCTCTCCATGATGTGAGTCTTTCCTGCTGTGATGGGCTGAGTCCTCTGTGCCCTGAGCAAGATAATCCTTCCTCCACGAAGGTTGTTTCCATTGGATATTTGGTCACAACATCAGGAAAAGTTAAGTAAATCAGTAGGACTGGGCGACTCGTTCGTGGGTTCAATGAAAAGCCTGTGGAGAGGTATACCCCTGAGTGTCAGGCATGCAATTATCATCAAAGAGGTGGAAAGCCTGGAGTGAGTGTGCTGTCTTTTGAGTAAGTCGAGCATCTTGAGGGTATGAATGGTACAGCTTTCATGAGTACGCGCAGTTCAAGTGTGGATAGATGCTAGGTCAGCTGGGTGATACCTAGAATACAATCAACAATCCTATAAAACATTGCAGCTCACCTCCGAGAACTTGTAAGTTGGGTCACAAAACTGCCCAACACGAGAAGGCTCTGGAAGGCAAATGTGCCTTGTTTAAGGACCTGCTATATTTAAATCTTCAGGATCACCATTTGGTCACAAACTCTGTTCTTCAGTCCTTCCTACCTCTGGACCCCCGACGGCTTCCTGCTTCCTGTTCCACCTGCGTGTGTCTGTCTTGTCCTCAAACCATGAAATGCTTTGTCAATTATCCCAAAACCAGTTCAAACACTGATTTTTATTTTTATTTTTAATGATGTGTGTTGCTTGTAAATCTTGGAAAATAGAGGAGCAATAAAGACCACAAAATAGCCAGGATGTTTTTAGCCTTTAAGGACTGGAAAGATGGCTTAGTGGTTAAGAGTACTGACTGCTCTTTGAGAGGACCAGGCATACACAGTTGATTCCTGCCACCCACACAGCAGCTAGCAGATATTTGTAACTCCAGTTCCAGTGGATCTGATGCCCTCTTCTGGCCTCATAGGCCACCAGACACATACCCTGTAGCTTCTCCACCTGACCCCTGCCCCTGTCATGCAGTAGTCTGGGTAGCAAGAAAATTGTCACCTGGGTGTCACTGGCTGGGGTTGCTATGGCCTGTTAATCATATTTACCAAGTCCATTAATATAGACAGCAAGTGCTGTTGTTGATAGCTGTGGGCACTTTTATCAGTTGTGTTATGAGAGTCTGTAAAGGAAATTGTAAATTCTTGTTAGCTTGTATAAAAGATACAATCCAGCTATTTTAGATACAAGCTGTAAGCCTAGATTGGGCAGGTTTTGGAGCTATTCTAACTTACATCCTAGGTATTTGCCCCTTGTTACTTGCTAGTCTTCCTGGTCACGTGCTCACGGTCCATCTCCTCTTATGGTGGCTTCCTCCTTATTTCATCTCCTCTTCTCACTCCTCTCTCTCTACCTGCAATGCCCAGCCAGGAAACTGAAAATGTGCCTACCTCTATTTACTGCCCAATCACAGACTTTAGCCTTTTATTGATCAATAAACTTGGGAAGCAAGGAGCATAACATCATTTGGTGCACATGAGGATCTCCTCATCAGTGGGTAACCAGATCTTGGGGACCAGTACTTAGCATTTGAACACATAGCAGTACTAGACCTACCCCCTACATGTGTATTCTGTGATTTCAACCCTGGCTTATTCCAGTTGTGCTTACATATGTGCCAATATATAGAGCCCTCCTGGGAAACTGAACAACAGGAGATAACTATGTGTTTGTGAGTGTATGTGTGTGTGCGCACACACACACACACACACACATTAAGGGACTTAATAAGAGAATTGTCTCATGTTATTGGGACGACTAAGAAGTCCCACCTGAAGTTGTAACTCCCAGGCTGAGGCTGGGAGTTACAACTTGACACAAGCTAGAGTCAGTGGAGAGGAGAAAGACTCAATTGAGAAAATGCCTCTATAAGATCAGGTTGTAGGCAGGCCTGTAGAGCATTTTCTTATTAAGTGATTGACGTGGGAGAGTCCAGCCAATTGTGGACAGGGACACCCTGGGGAAGGTGGTCTGGGGTTCTATAAGAAAGCAGACTGGATAAGCTATGGAGAGCCAACAGTAAGCAGCACCCCTCCATGGCCTCCACATCAGCTCTTGCCTCCGAGTTCCTGCGCTGACTCCCTTCGATGATGAACATCAACATGCAAATGTAATCCAATTAAACCCCTTTCCTCCCAAAGTCGTTTTTGGGTCATGGTGTTTTGTCGCAGCAGTAGAATCCCTGATGGGATCAGAGCCAAAGGCCCAAGAACCCGGAGTTCAGAGGTCTGAAGGGAGAAGATGGATGTTGGAGCACAGAATTAGAAGGAGAGTTCACACATGACTGTTTGTCCTGGCCAGGCCTGCAGTGACCTGGACCATCCATACCACCAGGGATCCCAATGAGGACAGAGATTCTTCTCTTACACTATTGATTCTCAACACCCTCATGCGCGTATCCAAAAGGAAGAGCATCCTTTAACATAATCAAGTTGGCGCCTAAAATTAACAGTTAATTATCTCAGGTTACATAGAAGCTGAGTGCATGTGTGTATTTATCTCCTTGCATTTATACATATAAATGTGTGTGTATATGTATAAATGAAAGTAAATAAATATGGACATATCGATATGAAAGGAGAGATAGCGGTTTGTTTAAAACCAGCTTAGGGACTTTGGAAAGCCACTGAAGGAAGTTTAGTACATTAAAAATAATGACAGTTGAACTGACTGTGGAAGAGGCTGCTGGGAGTCACACTGCAAATATCAAAGGTTCTTTGCTCAGATTACTTTGTAAGCACACTTTATTTCAAACCTCCCTCTAGCATTACTTAATGCTAGAGGAAATGATCCTGGAGATACCAGATGGGCTTTCATCATGATGATATCATGAACCACGTTGTGCACGAAAGCTACAAGCCAAGGAAAGGCCTTGGTCCTGCATCGAAGGCTCCTTCATTCATTATTCAGCAGACATAGACGGGGAAGTCTGTGTATAGCAGGCACAGATGACACACACAGGAATGGGCACAGCTGCAGAACGACTGTGCTCTCATAATCCAGAGCATGTAGAAAACTAACACGTGGCCATGTCCAGATCGCATGCATCCTTCCCAAACTCCTGTCCCCTCAGCCTGAGGCTCC
>LR750466.1:0-15722 GCA_902729485.2 Mus minutoides
TTCTCTTTAGTGTCACTTAGGACAATTCCCCTGTCTTTCTGCTCCAGGAATGAGGCATGCCATCTACGAGAAGTTGGACGATGACGGTTTGATAGCTCCAGGGGTTCGAGTCTCCGGAGATGATGTTATTATAGGCAAGACAGTGACCTTACCTGAGAACGAGGATGAGCTGGAGAGCACCAACAGACGCTACACCAAGAGGGACTGCAGCACTTTCCTCAGAACCAGTGAGACGGGCATTGTGGACCAGGTCATGGTCACTCTCAACCAGGAAGGATACAAATTTTGTAAAATAAGGGTGAGTATAGTTTTATTCATGTAGACCATTTTAGAAATTAATTGCATTTCAGTTTCTAACCAATTTTTATGTGAAACCAGGTACGCTCTGTTAGAATTCCGCAGATTGGAGACAAATTTGCTAGCCGACATGGTCAGAAGGGTACTTGTGGTATTCAGTATAGACAAGAGGTAGGTGTCTTCAGTCTTTATCTTGCCTAACCCAGAGTTGTATTGAAAGATTAATTAAAATTTCCTGTAACTTTTTTTTTTTTAACTTTAGTGTTTGTTAACCAATATGTTGAAAAGAATTAGGATATTCAAGTTTCCCCTTGGGCAGTGTCAGGCCTGTCTAGCTTTGTCTCTAAGAGACTCCCATGTCTTTATGTTGTTTACAATTTTCTTTGTAGGACATGCCGTTCACTTGCGAAGGCATAACTCCTGACATCATCATAAACCCCCATGCCATCCCCTCCCGCATGACAATTGGTCACTTGATTGAATGTCTTCAAGGGAAGGTAAGATTTTGTCTTGAAAAACAATAGGTTCCAACATGATGTTTCTTTCATTTTGGTGACCATTGAGCCAAGATACTTTGTTAAAAAGCTAATATGGGATTTTCCTGCTTTCAGATTGGTTATTCCACTTTTTCATCCTTTTTCATTTTGAAGAAATCTGTGGGTGGTTAGGGAGCCGGTTTAGTAGATAGGGGCATTTCTGTGCAAGCGTGATGCCCTCAGTTTATTCATGTAAAGAGTCCTGATACCTGGGGCTGGGAAAGCAAACGTTAGCAAGCCTGACAGCCTGAGCTCACACCCGACTCCGCCCGCATGCTGGAAGGACAGGTTCACTTCTGATCTCTGCATAAAGAAATTCTAATATATAAGTAATGTGTGTGTTGAGGGGTGCTGTAACCCCAGTGTGTTGATGTGTGTGGAAACAGGAGAATCACTGTGGATTGGTGGCCCCACTCCAAGTTCAGGGAGGAGAGACCTGTCTCAGGGCAATATGAAGAATGATGGAGCATTAGTTTTTGCCTGTTGCTGTGATAGAACGACTTGGGGAAGAAAGGGTTTGTTTGATCCCACAGCTTACAGTCTTGCCTATCTCGAAGGGAAGTCAGGGCAGGAACTCAAGGCAGGAACTGAAACAGGCCGTGGAGGATCCCCATGCCTGGGGCTTGCCCAGTTTGGTTTCCAGTACCACACCTGTTCCTGGATGGTGGCCCTCGGGTGCACTGAGCCTCCCATGTCCACATCAGTCAGGACAGGTCCTCACAGAGCAGTCTGATGGCAGTTCCCCAGTTCAGGCTCTCACTTGTTTCTGGTTGACAAGTTAACCAGCAACCTGATGTCCTCTTCTGGCTTCTACACATGGATGTGTGTTCCTCCCTTACACATACACATACCAACATACTTGTGTTTGCACATACAAAAAACTGCCAAGTATTGCCAAGGAAGAATTTTTGCCCAAGTACCTGTGCTAGCCAAATATACTGGGGCTTAAGACTAGTTTATTTGTAAGATATAGTACAAACAGCCTTTGCAGATATTTGTGCTTTTAGCAACTGGCTCTTTTCTAGAGATGAGTTAATTCATAGACAGTTAGCTTAGCATGGCTTTAGGAAATGTTAAAATTTGGTATCAGCTGTGTATTCATCTTTGAAGGTAAGTTTTCTGGTTTTGGGTGTCTTGTTAAAGTAATGGTAGTCTAACCCATGGATGGCTTCATTTAAGACATGAAGATGTTATTTTCCATGAGTACTTCAGACGTGTTTGGGTTCCTTGCTATCTTCCTGTATGATCCCTGGATAGACTTCTATTTGAGAGTATTTTAGCCCTTGTTTTTAGGAAATTACTTTGTTACAAGTATCTTTTCTTAGGTAAGATATTAAACAAATGAATCTCAGTATATCACAACTTTTACAACCTTTTTTTTTTTTTTTCCGAGACAGGGTTTCTCTGTATAGCCCTGGCTGTCCTGGAACTCACTCTGTAGACCAGGCTGGCCCCGAACTAAGAAATCCACCTGCCTCTGCCTCCTGAGTGCTGGGATTAAAGGCGTGCGCCACCACGCCTGGCTTTATAACCATTTTTAATTTCTTTGCCTTTTATAGAAAACATTTTTAAATTGGGTCTCTATTGATGTGTGACTTCTTTCATATGTGCTTTTATTCCAAAGGTCTCTGCCAACAAGGGTGAAATTGGTGACGCTACTCCATTTAATGATGCTGTCAATGTGCAGAAGATTTCTAATCTTTTATCTGACTATGGCTACCATCTCAGAGGGAATGAGGTACATTTACTATTACCTGTATGTAACAGCATATTCTGTGTGGGGTACTTTTATATATACAAGAAAGCTGTTTACTTATGTAAGACATCCTAAGCATACAGCATGATGAAGTTCCACAAAGTAATAAACACACTGAGTCTAGCATCCACATTGGGAAAAGAAATTACCCTTTCATCCTAGGTAAGTACTGTCTCATTATAGGCTAGTTTTGATTTTTATATAAATAGGTGTATGGAGTATGTGTATATGCGCTTCTAAACTTGGTTAATATTTTTAGTTATGTGCAGTAAAATCTCTTGTCTGTTTTAGGTACTCTACAATGGATTCACTGGTCGAAAAATCACATCACAGATTTTTATTGGCCCCACTTACTATCAGCGTTTGAAGCATATGGTGGATGACAAAATCCATTCTCGCGCTAGGGGACCCATTCAGATTCTTAACAGACAGCCCATGGAGGGCAGATCTCGGTAAGGGAGCTGCCGCTGCCTCAGTCATTGTGTGTTATGTTTCACTTGAAGGTGTAAAGCATGTGTAAGTGGAGACGGTGTGTGATGACTGCCTGTGCTCCTGTCTCCTCACTCTGAAGTCAGGACTGTGAACATTCCGAGCCAGAACCCCAGCATAGCTCAGAGTATAGTCACCAAATCTAGGAGTCCCACAATTTCCTTCATAAAACTTTGGATATCGCTATGTAAGAGTGGCTATCAAATCTTTGATCTCAGGAACCGTAGAGAACTTTTCTTCATGTGAACTATGCTTTTCATTACAGTAGAGATTAGGTTGGAATTTAAAATACTTATTTAAAAAGAAAGGCAAAACCATTACATATTAGTACACGTTTAATGACAAATCAGTATATTTCTAAGTAAGTTTAGTAGTGATAAAAGTGACATTGGCTTATAGTTTTTGCAAATTTTTTTTAGTGACCTAGAAGGCAGCTGGCCTCTTCTACTTCTGAATTAATTCCATTGCAATACTTTGCCTTTCCCTTCCTCTCCCTCCACCTCCTTTCCTGTCTTCCTCATCCCATCTCTCTTCCTGTAGAGTCTCATAATAGCACAGGCCGTGGTTACAGAGCTGTGGCTGGCCTTCTGGTCTCCACCTCCAAGTAGTTGGGATTATAGGTGTGTGCCCCCAGGCAAGCTCAATACTGTATGGAAGCAGAATATTTTTTATTACCTTCATATATTTTGTATGTAGGTGTGTGCAGGCCATGGTCTGAGTGTGGAGGTCAGAATACAGCGTGTGGAGTTCGGTTCTCTCCCTTCATCATGCCCTGGGGATTGAATTCAAGTCTCTAAGCTCGGCAGCTCTACTCACCGTGCTGTCGCTCAAGCCCAGTTTTGTATTTGAGGGAGCTCTGATGTCATTCAGATAGATATGGTCGAGAAAGGGAAGAATGTTATTTTTGTTGCTATACTAAAATGAAGAGCTACTCTAGTTTTTGTTTTTCTCAATCTTCATTTATTTTTGTGCCAGTGTTTTTTGTTTTTGTTTTGTTTTGTTTTTTCCCTGTAACAGTATGTTTTTATATAATCCTGGATGGCTGGTATTCACTATGAAGGCCAGATTGACTCTGAATTCATGGCAACCTTCTGCCTCAGCCTTCCATAGGAGGCCTGCACTTCCTTTTTCTTTTTCCTATTCTCTCAATATGGAGGAAGGGAGGGAGGGGAAAGGCAGGAGAAGGAGGGAGGGAAGGAGAGAGAGAGAGAGAGAGAGAGAGAGAGAGAGAGAGAGAGAGAGAGAGATTGATTGATTCTGTAGTTTAGAAAAGCCTTCAACTTATGGCATTGCCCCAGCCTCCTTAATAGTGTGAATACTGGCACGAGGCCAGCAAAACTCCCTTCCCCCCTCTTTCTTTCTTTTTTTAAAATTACTTTAAAAGTGTATGGGAGTGTATGTATGTGTGCATGTATGTGTGCACTGTCTGCATGTCTGGTGATAGCAGAGGCCAGAAGAGGGTGTCGGGTCTTTGGAACTGGAGTTAGAAGCAGTTCTGAGCTGTGAGTGGATGCAGGGAACTGAGCTCAGGTCCTCTGCAAGAGCAGCACGTGCTCCCAACTCTTGAGCCACCATCTCCAGGCTTAGTGTCTTAAAGGCTAGTCGTAGTGAAAAACCAGAAGCCTTCTCAGTGAATTTGTTACATTAATATCACTGAATCACTTGGATGCCCCAATGGCTCGTGTGCAAGGTCTTAGTTCAATCCCATTTCCTCTGCCAAATTGTGTGCCACAGTTTTACAGTGTCGTAATTAATCATTTGGGAAGTACAGATTCACTGAATTGTACAGATTTCCCAATGTTAAATTCTATATTCCACACCAAAAAAAAAAAACCAAAACAAAAAAACAAACACTTGTCAGTCTTTCTCTACTGTTGTCTTTAGAAAAAACACTTAAGTGTAGGAAGCTGTGGGGCATGAAGTAGCAGGTGATTTTGTAAAATTCTCATGTTTGTGCAGAAGCTCAGACTTTTAATCATTTGTAGTAGTACATCCTTAATTGTTTCTTTTGGAGTAAAAGGTTGACTTTGTTCAGTTCCTTTCATTTCTTTGTTCTGTAACAAAGTTTGACTCAATGTAGTTGGTGTTTCTGTTGGAGTAAAACTGTCTTCCTTCCTGTGAGGGGAAGGATTGCTGCTTTCAGACAGAGCCTGGTCCTCCTGCCTTGATTTATGCTAAGTTTCATTTCCTTACCATCAGTGTGGGTGTCAGCAGCAACAGCAGGAAGAGATATTGCCGTATTATAAAGGAGATCACAGACTAACCTGAGAGCCTCACTGAGAGAAGGTTCAATGGCTAAGAGCACTCGCAGAGCTTCTGTTTGTATTGGCTCCCAGTGACCCGTGTGTGACTTCTGCCACCTGTAGTCTTCCCTTCCATGTTTCAGTAGCTGTTAGTCATTGGACAGTCTTTGATGAGCTAGAGTTCAAACTGATGAGAGCCCAGTTTTTACATGTCCATCTGTGTTGGGTGGACAGATGCTCTAAGGCTGTACCTTCAGCTCCTTACCTTGTAGTTCCTGTGGTGGAGGTGGAGTGGGTGCTCTCCCTCAGTTTACAGTACAGTAAGTTCATTCTGTAGTACTGTGTAAGGTTGGAGAGTGAGCCCTTTGTAGTAATAACATTATAAACACTTTACTCAGTAATGCCTGTGTTCACGAATGCATGTGTTCTGTTAAGGAGGCCGGCGTTCCTCCCTTGTGTGGTCCCCTGGGAAACCTGCTCACTGTATGTCACTGTACATTCCTCCTCTCAGGCTCCGGGGTTGGGGACCCCCCCATTGAGAATCTATCCTACTGACACTGACTTTGTAAATGCACTTTCAAGTATAGAATTGAACTCTAGAAGTTAAATGATGGCACGAGGAGTCTGCTTTGTACTCCAGTATATTTGGTGAGGAAGCTTGCATGCTGTCCTTGAGCACGCCTTCTGACACATAGTAAATGCTTGGTGGGCTTTTCCCCTCCTTAGCAGGTTAGAGAGATTGCTAGGGCATAGAAGATCAGATCCTAGTTCTGTACTAGGCTACTTCACTCTTGTCACTAATCAGAGTGGTGTTTATAAGAGACGATCATCGGTACCGGGCCAGTGAGGTGGTTCAGTGGGTACAGGTGCTTGCTGCTAAGCCTATTTGGGTTCAATTCTCAGAAGAGAACTGACTCCTGTAATCTGTCCTCTGACCTCTACACATGTGCATGCGTGGCATTCACAGATACACACAATAAATAAGTACAAACAAGCTCTTGTGTTCTTATCAACAGTGATGGTGGCCTGCGCTTCGGAGAAATGGAACGGGACTGTCAGATTGCCCATGGTGCAGCACAGTTTTTAAGAGAAAGGCTGTTTGAAGCATCAGATCCGTATCAGGTTCATGTCTGTAATCTTTGTGGAATAATGGCAATTGCTAACACGAGGACTCATACATATGAGTGCAGGGGATGCCGCAATAAAACCCAGGTATGTGTGCACTTGATTCTACTCAATGATCTTATGCAGTGCTCATGGCAGATTTAGTGTAGTGGAATAGGCTGGGACTTTCAGTGTTTTGTTTTTTGTTTTTGTTTTTTCTGAGACAGGGTTTCTCTGTGTAGCCTTGGCTGTCCTGGAACTCACTTTGTAGACCAGGCTGGCCTCGAACTCAGAAATCCGCCTGCCTCTGCCTCCTGAGGACTTTCAGTCTTGATAGCAGGTCTCTAAGATACTAGTTTGACAAGAAAAGTTTGAAAAACAAGCTTAAAAGCAATTTCACTAAGCTATTCATCTCAAATTGTAAGGTCTTGCACAAGGAATCTAAACTTTTTTTTAAATATGCTTATGGATATTTTGCCTGTATGTGTGTCTGTGTATTATGTGTCTGCATTGCCCATAAAGGTCAGAAGCGGGCATCTGGGGTGGAGGTTACAGATGGTTATGAGCTGCTTTGTGGGTGCTGGGAATCAAGCCCAGGTCTTCTGGAAGAGCAGTCAGTGCTCTTAACCATGAGTCACCTCTTAAGCCTTTTACTTGAAATGTATCAGGAAGGGTGAATAATGGCTGTGTGGGCAGAAAGGAGGAACAAACAAAGCCTGCCTGGTCGGAGAGCCTGCGTGAGGCCTAGGCTGAGAGCTCGCAGCCACTCTCATCCACCTGGTGTGCCAAAGCTTTAGCCTGCTCTCGGGGAGAACATGGGACCTTTGATGCAGCTCTGCTGACTACTGTCTTTCTCTCTGCAGATTTCTTTGGTGCGAATGCCATATGCGTGCAAGTTGTTGTTCCAGGAGCTCATGTCCATGAGCATCGCACCACGAATGATGAGTGTTTAGCTGTCAGAAGTTCATGGTCAGATACTGGGACTATTAATCACTTTCTGTGATTGTCGTTTTTTTTAAAGACAATTTACTGTTGTGATAAGAATTTTATTTGTTTTGTTTAAAGCTATGCATGCTTTTTTCTGTAAATAATAAATTTTTGTAGATAGTCTTGATGTGTTATCTTTGATTTCTCTGTGTAAAACCAGCTGGGTGTAATAGTGTTAGTGGGTTAGGTTGAGAGAAGTATGTCAGGCAAGAAAGAGCAGGGTTATAGTTGCCGGCTGTCTGAGAGCACCTTTAGCTACAGAGGCTCATGTATTCTCAGGTTATAGCTGAGCACCTTCACCTGTTTCAGAAGAAAGAAAGAAAAATTAGTCACACATATGCACATGGTATGGCAGATTGTCAGTTTCTAAAGCAGTGAGAATGATAAATTATATGGCTAATAGGAAGGGGAATAGCAATGTGCTTATAGTCCCGGTGTTCAGGCTGGGACAGGAGGATTGTTTAAACTCGGGAGTTAAAGGCCTGGGCAACTTAGGAAGACCTCCATCTGGTCTCTCATATCTCTCTGTCTCTCTGTCTCTCTCTCTCTCTTTTTCCCCACTGTGTAGCCCAGGCTAATCTTGAACTCATGGCTTGCCTGCCTCAGCCTGCCAAGTGCTGAGATTACAGGCAGTGCCTGAAACTTCATTTTTTAAAGGAAACAAAGGTCTAGAGATGTAGCTCTGCAGTTAAGAGCTCTGGCTGCTCTTCCAGAGGACTCTTTAGTCCCAGCACCCACATGGCAGCTCTCAGCTGTAACTCCAGTCCTGAGGGATCTTATGCCCTCTTCGGGCCTCTGAGGATACTACATGCATGTGGGGCAAGTAAACCACTCATACACATAAAAAGTGAGGTGGGGGGATGACAGAAACATGGGGATAAAGGAGTAGTTACATACATGACATGCTGGAGTACCCCATGGAGGGTGAGCTACGCAGTTTCAAGTTTGAGAGCCAGTGCTATATTCTTCCAAGTTGAGATCCAGAGAAAAGCTAAGCAACTTTGCAGCCCAGCTGAAAGAGTGCTGCTCCAGAGCTGAGATTCCTACAGGTGACCTAGCTCTGGGGTGCTTCACTGCCTGGATTCGTCTTGGTGGAAAGGAAGAATTTCTGATCAAATACACTTTTGCTTGATAATGCCTTTCACCGCACAGCTGAGTGGTCTGGCCAGTGGAATGACCTCCTACATCAGGATGGTCCGAGGGAGTGTCTGGTCAGGCGTCACCCCAGTAGCACTAACACACACACACACACACACACACACACACACACACACACACACACACACGTAAGGTCGCCCTGCTGGGTCACTGTAGAGGTGGGTCCTTCAGAAGAAGCATCTTAGCAGTGCTTGGGACACAGCTGAGTATTTGCCAACCTCTTCTCTTTTTCTAGCTTGTTTCTTTGAGGATTTATTTTATTTTATAAGTGTGTGTGTGTGTGTGTGTGTGTGTGTGTGTGTGTGTGTGTGTGTGTGATGAGTGTGTACCTGCCTATGGAGGCCAGAAGAAGAGCGCATAGGAGCCCCTGGACCTGGAGTTATAGACAATTATGACCTGCCCCATATGGGGCCTGGGAACTGAACTCAGTTCCCCTGGAAGAGCAATGCTTGTCTAGCTTTTTTTTTTCCTTCTTAAAAGCTCCAAGTGAAGGACCAAATTGACCATGCCCACTTCCTTTTAAATGATGAATATAACAGTCACAGCACAAAGGGGAAATGACATATAGAAGTCACAGGACTCCTGCTCAAGATGAGGGGACAGCTAAGTCATGGCAGCCCTCAGCCGACTTGAGGCGTGTGATTTGGCTGTAATTACATATGCTTAATGCTTTTCTGGACTTTGTGCTTTTCAGAATCGTATTAATAGTTATGTATACTACTTGATTATTAAAACACTTTATTTTTTCAATGGTGAGCTGGCTGACATACCTTTTTTCAGTGGTATTTCATGTAGGGCATCAACCACTGTAATTTTGGCTGACGCCGAAGCCTGCCCTTGGGAATTGGATGCGTGGCACTCATACTCTCCAGCGTCTTCCCTACTTAGAGGGGATACCTGTGAAAGATAAAGGCTCTTTAGTTCTCTGTGGAGGGCTCCTCTCCTTATCACTGGCTTCCATTACACCTAGTAGGGTCCCTGTGACGAGCTGGGGCTTGGGGGCAGAGCTATGAGAAGTAGTGAAGTTCTGTGCCAGCAGCCTGTGGAGCCGCCGTATTCCAATGGCATGGGTGGCTTTTGATCATAATGTGAATGTTAAAATTTGGGTAGGCACACATACATGCTGGAGAGGGAGGGAGCCTTGCTAGGTGCTGTGATCAAATACAGAACCAAAGGTTAAGCCAAATCACATACTTGTTAACCATTAATGATAATTAATTCAGTTCTGTGTAAGAATTCTGCTTTGAACTTAGGCAGGCAGGATTCTCTTAATTCCTATTTTATTTTATTTTTAAACAAAGTAACTTCGGCTCTTCCTTTAGTTCCTGTAGCTGTATCTGTACAACCACAGCAGGGCTGCTTCGAAGAAATGGGAGGAGAATAATTTCAGGCAGGCGACCGGGAACCTTTGCCAAGCCCTGGTGTTCCGAGAGTGAAACGGCTGCCCGCTCTTGCTACTTACCAGCACCCAGCCCGTTACTTCATGCTTTTCTGGACCACCCCGGGTCTGAATGGCCAGGTTTTCCCGGTCTCCAGGCAAGAGTTCTGTCCGTTGAACTCCAGAGTGATCCCGTTTTACCTGAGAAATCAGCAGGGGAGAGTCTTAGTTCTCGTATGAAAACATCAAGGTTGGAGATGTCCCATTCCCAGAATTGCACAAGGTATTCACCAGACTTCATAATTAGATTATATCTAGCAATTTACTCACTTCGTTCCTTTTCTGAATACTGAGCAAGCAGAATGGTTTCTTCCTGCCAATTTTACCTAAGCAACGTGGGTTTTGTTTTGTTTTGTTCTGAGACAGGGTTTCACTATGTAGCCCTTGGCTGGCCTGGAACTCATGATATAGACCTGGGAGATCTGTCTGCTTCTGTCTCTCAAGTGTTGGGATTAATGGTGTGTACCACTCCATCTGGTTTTTAAGCAACATGATTTAAGCTTTTTTTCTGGAAAACTTGTGGGGTATGCATGGTCACCCAGCCTTCACTCACTAGTGTCTGTGGACAGTTTGATCCTTGGTATTGGGCCTTCTTTGCCTACCTTGTGTGTTTGACTGGCAAGCTGTCACGCGGTGTAGTTTGATGTTTGGGACCTTGTGGTGCCCTTCCTGTAACAACCTCATCAAAGAGAAGCAGCAGCTGGAGTCCAGAGCTGAGTCCAGCACTTGCTCTGGTGGCTAAGGGAGCATCAAACAGTTCCCGCTGTCGCTGTGATAAACCCTGCCTGTTTCTGTCCATGCTATGGAGAGATTCCGAAGGCTATGTGTGAAGGGGAAATTCACCTCCCTTGGCTTACAGCCAATCCTTACTTCATGTCTCTCCTTTCCCACCTATTTTAAAGGTCAAAGTATGTTAATGAGAACTTTGGAAAAGATGTAAAAAAAAAAAAAAAAGAACACAGGGAAAAGGCCTTTTCTGTTGTTGTTGAACACATTTAGTTCCTCAGTTTCAGTACATATGTTTTAAGTTATAATAACCAAATTAAAAAATTACATGAAACAATTTTCTTTAATTCTACCAAGGCCTCTTTAAGAGCCAAGCCAGTGTTTATTTTGATTGTCTTTGTAAGGAGAAAGTCGGGAGTTTCTTTCCTTCTGTAATAAAGCAAATGTTAAGTTCAGGTTTTTCCTCATGTTTCCCCCAATTCGAGAGAAAACCGCGTACTTAGGGTTTCAAATGGAAGCTACGAAGACGTGTATAAATAAGCATTTTTTCCCCCTTGAATTTCCCAAACAGCTGGTGCAACCGTTTATGTTAATAAAATAGGTAATGTTTTGGGAGGAGTGTTTGACTCAAAGGCTAAATAAAGACTCTGCTAAGTTTCCTACACATCACTAGAGCCTGTAATCTCAGAGCAGGCTAGGTGGAGACCCGAGGATCCTCAAGGCTAGCTGCCTATCCCGGCTAGCTCAAATTAGTGAGCTCTAGGTCAAAAAGTAGGGTGGAGAGCAATAGAAGATCCCCCACACCCCAACAAAAAGAATCTTTTTTTCCCCCCTGAGACAGGGTTTCTCTGTGTAGCCCTGGCTGTCCTGGAACTCTAGAGACCAGGCTGGCCTCGAACTCAGGGATCTGCCTGCCTCTGCCTCCCGAGTGCTGGGATTAAAGGCATGAATCACCACTGCCCTGTGACAAAAAGAATCTTCAAAACAAAGAAAGAAACAAACAAAAAAGCGAACCCAACCCTGCTATCCACAAATGGTCAGTTGGGGAAGGAGCAAGGGGAAGTCATTTAGGTGACTAGCTACTTTATTTTAATCTTTTTGCAAGATCTCTTGAATATATAGTCAGGATGGCTCCAAACTCGCCACCCTGTCTCAGCCTGCCCAGAACATGCGGCACCCGACGCCTGGCTCCAGAGCATGCGGCACCCGACGCCTGGCTCTAGAGTAGTTTGGTTGCGACAGATTCTTCTAAAATCTTGCTATTGTAAATAAGGAACAAATAAGAAAAAGTACCAATAACTACAGAATGCTATACATCTTTGGGTGCCTTTTCTTGTTAGCACCATTACTTAATTTTAATCCTTATTAATGTACATATCTGAGTTTGGGTCTACCCTCAGAGGCCGGAAGACGGCTTTGTATGTCCTGGAGTGGATGGAGTCAGAGGCAGTTGTGAGCTTTTTCTTTTAGTTCCCTTTCTCCAAGCCCCTAGGTCCCCACCTCTGTCTGGTGTTCTAAGGGAAGCCATATAACTTCAAAGCCTCCTGAGGCCGACTCATTTTCCCTGGGATCCATGTGTATTTTACCGGGGTGCCACAGACCTTATTCTCTGCAAGATTCGGCAATGAGCTTATAAACTTTAAGTACCTCGAGTCATCCTGTCTTCTCATTTTGTAAATTCCATGGAGACCCACTGAGAAGCAACAAAGCTTCTTGCCGGGTTTCCTTGAAAACTATCGGCCATGCTCTTCACAAGCCACTAACCGCAAATAAGCATTGGGGGAACTTCAGCTACCAGGGGGAAGGTTCAAGCGGACACGTAGCCGACCACGTTATTGGCATGCCTTCCTCCCCTTCCACATCTCTTTCCGAAGCACAATTTAGAGGCAACATCCCATTATTTCCTATTCGCAGTTTCAGCTGCAAGGGATAGAGCTGTACTAGAACTGGGTCACCTCTGCCCACACCATGGTCCCAGGCGTTTCCTGGTAACCACACTCAAGCCAGGTAGTTTCTCAGTGGCCGCATCCTTCTGGCCACACGAGGGCGCCAGAGGCTGCCAGGAGCCCTGATCTAGACTAAGGCTTCTAACCCGGCAGCTGGGAAAGCTTTGCTGCTTCGGAGGTCTTTAAACTTTAATTCTGCCCTCTGCGGAGGAAGCTTCCTGAAGGAGAAAGTGAGGCCGAGAGATTGAGAACAGAGATCAAGAATTCTAGTCCCGATCACATTTGGGTGACCCGAGGCTGGAATTGCCTTCTCTTTCTTTTTGCCTCTCAGCTATATGAGCTGAAATCTGTTAGGATACTTCTGACAATGGGGCCAAAACCCCTCCCAGAGTCCCAGAGGTCTCCCCTCTGACCAGACAACAAGCACACAAAATAATTGAGACTATCCTCCATTTCTGAGCTTGCCGAGGGAGCAAACTAGCTAAAAAGGGGTGTCTGGCTTTGCTTTGTTTGTTTGTTTGTTTTTTGTTTGTTTGTTTCGAGACAGGGTTTCTCTGTATAGCCCTGGCTGTCCTGGAACTCACTTTGTAGACCAGGCTGGCCTCGAACTCAGAAATCCGCCTGTCTCTGCCTCCCGAGTGCTGGGATTAAAGGCTTGCGCCACCACACCCGGCTTTCACCACGGTTCTTTGAGTTTCCTAGGTTCCCTGTTTGGACACTGCTACTAAAATCAGGATCAGACTGATGGAGGTCAGGAAAGATGCGTGCCAGTGTAGAGGTGGTACCAGCTGCCACGGGCTTCATTGTTGTGGGGCTGCAGGCAGTGATGTAGACTGAACTGTACATTCCCACAGCGCTGGGCCATGCAAAATACGCTTTCCGGGTTGCATGATGCTTTCCTGAGGCCTGCACTACTGACCTTGTTCCAGATGAGGACGGGGGTTGGGATCCCGATGACTTCACAGCTCAAGAACACCTTGGCACCAGTGATATTCCAGATGTCCTTGGGGGGCGTCACTATGGAAGGACCTACAAGAGAAGCCAGAAAGCCAAGTCCATCTTTTAGCTGCCCGTCATCAGTCAGGATCTTACAACGAAAATCTTTGTTTATGAGACCCTCTCCACTGTGGATTATCTGAAGTGCATCTCAAAGGCCAGACAGACAGACCTCTTCCTGTCGTCAGCGTGATACTGCAATCTTCCTAGGGAAGGCAAGGGCTGATATAAGCAAACCGGCCAACACAACAACAAATGCAATTACTAGGGAAAAAAAAAAGTCTGTTTATCTAACAAAAATCTAGCAAAATTGTCTTCTTTTCCCCAGCCGAGCTTAAATGAGGTTTATTTCACCAGCTGTTTTGCATTAGCTGGGATTTTTTTTTTTTTCCATTAACGCCAAGAAATTTCAGTTCTGAAATACTTAATGATTCACTTCCTTTGTGGACCGGCATCTTCACTTGGAGGACAATACTAACAACCACTCCTTGTATAACAAAAGAAAGAAAAAGAAGTTAAAGTGTGCTGAGAGCACTCAGGCAGGCTTGCTTGGGTAAGATCCAAGAGGGCTGTCCTGGGGACCGTCGGGAGGCACAGAAGGGGCCTGGGTGTCACAGAAGGTGGGGAGAGGGTCTTTCTGCTAGTGGAGAAGGCAAATACTCAAAGCGGTGGCTGCCTGCTGTTGGGACCAAGCCCTCAAAGAAAGGGCAGGAGGGGGCTGGTTTCAGGGTCCTCGGTGGCTGGGTTCCAAGCAGTGAGCATTGGTAAAAGGGACAGTGAGCAGATCTGGGGACAGCCAAGAGAGGCCAGATGATACCTCCCCATTCTTGGAGTTCTGGAACCCGGTAGTTACCCTTCCTCCTGTGAGTAAAAATGCTATTACTCAGATCCACCAGTAGAGGGCATCCCTCTCGCTGTAAGCTTCTTTGGCTCTCTGTTCCTGGAGTTGGTAAACCATGGACCGTGAACCAAATTTGCCTTCCTCGTTATGTCTGTGTGGCCTCCAAAGTACAGTCAGTTCAAATGTTTGGGGAAAATTAAGAGAATACTACTATTTTGTGGCATGTGGAAACTAGAAGAAATTCTCATTTACTGTCCATAAATGTCAGTGGAACAGCCTCATTCACGCATCCACAGAGTGTTCCTGTCACCCTGGAAGGACCACATGGTTTGTATTCCAGACTGTGTGACCTAAATATTGTAGATCTGGGCCTCCACAGAAGGAAGTGGCTGATTCCAGCTTTAATCCACAGAAGAAAGAGACTAATGTGTAAACAAGGATCAGGAGAGAGACTGAGCTTCAAGCCTGCTCAGTTTCTCTTGAGCCCGGACGAGCAACGTCAGCAGATGATTTCTGCTTTGGCCCTGAAACTCCCACTTCTGACGTCAACAGATACGGAAAGAGTCATGGCCTTGCTTGATGCTCCTTCCCGCTAAGGGGTTAGCTCCCCAACATCACCGCAGCATCGACCAACATCGCCTACATATCTACCTTTCATTAACCAAGTTGCTCTAAAATACTAATTTTAAAAATTACATTTATTTCCTCTTTTTTTTGTAGTTCTTTTTATTCTTTTTTTTTTTTTTGGATATTTTATTTATCTACATTTCAAATGTTACCCCCTTTCCTGGTTTCCCCTCTGAAAACTCCCTAGCTCACCTCCCCTTCCCCACCACCCATCCACCTACTCCTGCATCCCTGCCCTGGCCTTCCCCTACACTGGGACATTGAGCCTTCCCAGGACCAAGGGCTTCTTCTCCCACTGATGTCTGACAAGGCCATCCTCTGCTACATATGCGGCTGGAGCCAGTGCGCATGCCCATACAAGGTATTGCTGGACTTTGAGTATCGGCTTCTATTGCTCTCCACCTTCTTCTTGAGAGAGGTTCTCTCGGTGAACTGGAAGCTCACTTGTTGGCCCTTGATCTCGGAGGCGGCGCTGTGACTGGCTGGTGTTATGCCAACAGCTGCATTCCATCACACCAGCTTGTATGTGGGTGGCAGAGGTCTCAACTCAATTACCCACGGAGCCGTCTCTCCAGCCC
>LR750466.1:18022-44789 GCA_902729485.2 Mus minutoides
AAAAAAAAAAAAAAAAAAAAAAAAAAATTGTAAAAGAGAAGATGGAGTTAAAACCCATCATCCTATGAACACACACACACACACACACACACACACACACACACGGAGGGAAAATGCTCAAGAAGTATGTGAACAATGTCTCAGCCTCCTGCAGAACACAAAGCCCTCACATGACCTGAGCTGTCCCCGTCACACTAGGCTCTCCTGGGAATAGAATGCTTGGCTCTGGATCCTTTGCCTGTGACTTTAGACTAACCGCCAAGCCATTTCTATAGAACAAGAAGTTAGGGTCTCTGGGGGTTTTGAAGTGAGTCTACCTATCATGAATGTTGCAGAGCACAGCCAACGTGCATCAAGTTTTTTGGGTCTAGTGTCTGGCTCTGGGCATTAACTGAACGCAGGCGGGTCAAGTAGAGTTCTGTATCTGCCCAGCCATATTGTGCATGACTTGTCAATCCAGGTCACTCTCCCGGGGACAGAATAAAATGGGACACACTGAAGTGTCACTTCTTCCCTAGTCAACTAAATTTTAAAATCTAAAATGGCGGAGTAGACGATGTCAGAAGTCATGTTTTCAGGCTGAATATTTAGTCCACCTAATCTAACCTAGAAGACGGCCAGAAATAAAGTTCTCCCCTACAAGATCTGTCCTCTAACGTCATATTTGGCTGCATGATTTTAGCTTTATTGCATTTCTCATCCCTCCCACCATCCCTGATTCTCCCTTCTAACAACCACTCTTTCTCATTCTCTCCAAGCCCACTCTCAGCCGTCATGTCCGCCCTCCAGGACCTGCCCCATGTCATTCTAGAACTTTTGCGGACCCTGACACATGCTCACTTCCTTGAGATGTCTCCCTCCTTCTCATCTCTTGTCTTTATTTGAATGTTGGCATCTAACCTTCCTTGGGCATTTTTAAAGATGCTGTCCCCACATACTTCTTCAGAGCTCACCCTACACAGCGTAGCATAGCATTTTCATCTGGGGCTGTCCTGTTGGACTCATGAGGATGCCAGTGTTCTGATGGCATCTGAACAGCCAGCAACTGTGAAGCCAGATGCTCTTCACGGTTCACTGGAAGGAGGAGGCGCAATGTGCTAGCGATCTCAGAGTTCCCTGGTTAGGAGTTGAGAAGATCTACACTGTCACGAAATGAACCCATGCGCCATCACTATGTTTCTTACCTGAAGTGATGTCTTACCAGCTGGCTGATCACCCATTATGATTTTGTTTAACCTTCCACTTGACTTTCTGTTGCGGCATGCTATGCTTTTTTTTTGGCTGCTGCCCACCAACTGGTCAATCAGTATATGCCACCAGAAGATAGAATTAATTTGAACATCCATCACTCAGAGCAAATTCCATGGGGAAGGGCAGCTCTATTGATGAGAAAGCCTCGACAGTCACTCCTGCATACAAAATAAAGCATTCTGTATCCCAGTGGTTAATATTATTGCCTTATGCTACCCACTGAGTACGTTAACATGGCATACACAGCCGAGTATAAGGACTTCTCTAAGCCAGGGTAGTCTGCAAACCACATTCATACCGACTCTTAATGACTCCTGGCCCCTAGAATAATAGTTCACAGGGTATAGACATTCATACCAAATAAGGGCAAAGTAGGGCTTAAGGAAGATTTTGTACTCTGCATATGGAAGAGTTCAGACATCTTGGCAGAAGTCCCTAGATTGAGATGAGATTCTGATAACGCATCCAAGGGGAAAAGATGAAACAAAAGGTCAAAAACGGGAGAAGAATAGTAGGAAGGCACTGTGGGCAAGAAGGGGAAGGGGATGAAGCGAGGAGAAGCTTCCTGACACTAAGCAATGGGAAGTAGCAACTGTGCAGCTCATTAAAGAGCAGCGCCATCTGCCAAGGCCAGCCATTTTGGGAACTTTCAGAGGTGGGGGTGATGCAGAGGCTGAACATTGGTATGGGAATCTAGCACACGGTCTCAGGGGGGTCATCTTAGGTCAGCAGAGGGAGGAGAAGACGGTACTAAATCTTAAGCAGCACAGGCCACGGGTAATTCAGAGTTTCAGTTTAAGGAAAATTCCTATGGTTAGATAATAGCTCCTATTAGTCATTAACACTATAGTGTAAATAAAGCGCCAGGACTTCAGAGTGATGGGACCCTGCCAAAATACTACTTGGTGGGAAAAGTGTGTAGAAGTGTTTCTTTTTTGTTTTTGTTCCCTAGAAATAATCTATTGGGGGTGGATCTATTGCAGACGGCTCAGCACACTTAGACCGGAAACAGAATGATATGAGGACACAGAGTGATCACTCAATATGTATTAGTGTCAGCTGCTGTTTATGATTTGGGCTCTGACAGTCTTGCACTCCTCCAAATGAGGAGTCACATGACTCACGGGGCATTTCTAGGCATGATTATGGAGGTCTTTGTGCAATCCAGATACTCTAGAGGGTTAAGGGTCTGGGGGTGGGGTTAAAAAAAAGATGAAGATGTACTCAGAATATGTAATTCGACCTAGTAACTAGGTCTTGGGGACAAGGGACATAAAATGTTAGAGGAGGTCACTATTCTCCAAACTAAAATGGCGTCAGTCTGGACTGGAGCCAGGAAACGGGTCTGTGTTTCTTTACTGCATTGACATATTAAACAGTTGTTTTCAGTAACTGTGCAACAAAAAGAATTTTTTCACACCAATTGCATACATGGTTATCACAGCCCCTTTTCCGCATGCACCCCCACCCCCATCACCTCTCTCAGATCTGTTGGATATGAGCTCATGGGTTCAGAACAAATTCAGAGTGTTGAGTTGCAAAGGCAGGGCAAGCCCCACCTAGTTTCCATTTTAGCCTGGGAAAGGAATGTGGGCTCCTTCCTAGGGAAGGGATCAGTCTTCACTCTCCCTCCCTATGGGGAATCTCATCAGGTAGCTGGGACTCACTGGGCCCATCTTCCCCTGCCCAGATGGAGAAATGTAAGCACCCCACCCTTGTATTTGCAGGGCTGGTCCTTTTGAGCCCACATTATCCAATACAGCAAATCTTGGTGACGGTGTACAGAGACCTGATAATGACATTTCTTGGTTGATTTCTGATAGCCTCTGGGTGAGTGAGACACCCCGTTTTGGCTCCAATATTTGATGTTAAGACTCTACTCTGAGTGTAATGTGGCCTATTTTTTTTTTTTTATCTCAATGATAGGCACAGTGTTCAGATGTCTTTCTTCAGACTGAGCATCTTATAATAACTTCAAATCCTTTCCTGGGGTTTGCACTGACCATGAAATGTGAACAGAAAACTGCTTCTTGCGATTTGTTGCTTATGAACAGACTGTATGTGGCTCTCGAACAGGCACTGTCTTATTATCTTCCCCTTTCTTGTGTGGTTCCAGCACAAGAGCAAGGTACAGTATGAATAAAAGGTCTGAATTCAGAGTCTGTCCCTTCAACCTACTGCAGAATGTTCTAGACCGGTCTGAGCCCATCCGAAGGATGCTTCTGTCACATGTGGTCTGAGCGTTAAGTCAAACAAGGCACGTTCAGGTGAATGAGGCATGAACTCCCTCCGGGAGGGTGGATGAGCCCCAACAGGTCTCTGTGGCAGCCTTGCCAAGTGGTGAGCTAAACTATTCGGCACAGACCCCACTAAGTTGGAGTCCTTAACTACCGCCCTATCCCTGGCTGACTAATGTCCATCCATATACGTTCATTTAGGCTGGGTGTTATTTGATGTACATAGATGAAGAACTGACTTTACAAAGTGTGTCTTTCTGAGGGGAAACTCCCTAGTTACCTGCGTATTTCTTACTTATATTAACATACCCTTGGAGATCACAGGCCTGGCCTGCCTGGACGATGACTAACTATAAATCTAAGGTGCTAAGATATCATTTTTTCCTATTCCGCAAGCACAGAACTGCTTAGGGGAAGTTTCCACAGGAAGGCCAAGCCAGGCAGACAGTCCTTCCCAATTCTCGGATGTCTAAAGGCTAGCTAGCTAGTGAGCTCCCAGAACGCCACATCCACAAGTCTATGGCAGCCCCACTCTCCAAATGAATATCCGTAGGCATCCAGGAACCCTCTGGCACCTGGACGGACTTCCTCATCCCACTGTGGAGGGGGAAACTCTCTGATCTGGAGGCTTGCCCATTTCAGAATAGTCTCTGCTCTGCCCAATAAAGGCTGCAGGCTGGTTACAAATAGATGTCCTCCCTGGCGGGGGGGGCGGGGGGGGGGGGGATACGTACCAGCCTCCCAGAGGGCTCTCAACATCATCAGGTTGGAGTGTTTGGTCTAAGTGGCTGGAACATTTGCAAAGACTGAAGAAGGGCAAAGTCTGAATTTACAGGAATCTCACAGAGCTAAGAACAATGGGTCTTCAGGAAAGGATGAAGGCTTTTTTTTTTTTTTTTTTTTTTTTTTGGCATTTTGAGGACTGGACCAGCCATGAGAGAGATCTGTACTTTAGAAACACCCGTGGGTTCCTAAGCTTACAGGCTAACAGCTCTAGAGGCAGCCATCAGAGTTGGAGTGTGCAATAGAATGTGTTACCAGAGTTCGTCTGGCCTCTCGAAGGGCCCACAGGGGAAGCTCTGACCATAAACATCCCACTGTAATCTCACCAGGGGTGGACAATTCAGTTGCATATTGGACTCTCTTCTGGACATCCAGACTACATGGGAGGTTAGGCCACATGCCCCGTTCTCGTTGGCTCTGCCCCTGGAAGATTGTAATTGAGTGCAGGGCAGGCAGTAACTGGAGAGGAAAACAGATAGGAAGATGGAGGGGAGGAGGGAAGGGATGACTGAGAGTAAGTATGGTCCTTGCTGCAGCTTTGGGCAAGAAGCACCAAGTACTCCCTGGGGTGATGGGGACACCCCAGGGAGCCAGCTCTGGGTCAAGGGTATGGAAACTTAGTCACAACCCCAAGGCCCTTTCTGGCTGATTGATTTAACCTGTCCAGGAACAGTGGACAGTGACCCACTGCCACTCCCTGTTACAAACAGTGAACCCACTGATATTTCTGAGTCTCCTCCTTGATCATTCTTTTCTTTTTCTCTTTTTCCATTTTTGTGAGTTAGAGTCACTGGTTCTCTGGCTATCCCACCCTGCCCCACTGCTGCCTTCTTGACTCCCACTCTAGACGGGGTTTTCTCCCTTGTGAGTGTGGGGGCCCACTCCCCTCTCTGCTCCTTCTTTGTCAGGTGGCCTGCTAGGACACCATCTGGCTTTGAAAGGAGCAAGGTGCACTGCAGAGGGGGATCAGGCTCCTGGGGGCACGGTGGTTTGCAGCCCCCACTCCCCCCAAACCGGCGTTTGGCCAACTGCACTGGCTGATGGTTTTACCCAGCAGGCCTTAGCCTCTGTCTCAGCTAGGACCTCCATGCTTACAACTGCTTGGCAGACAACCCCAGACATGAATCAGCCGCGCATAACTGAGCTCTCCCTGTTCTCTGTGGTTTTCCATCCCGGCTCCCGGCTCCCGTGCCCTCTGGTTATTTTCTGTGTCGTTCTGTGATGACCGCAGACCCAGAAGCTTTCAGTTATCCACCCCAAGTCACCTTTGTTTTCTACTCTTTGCTGACAGCGTTCTCGGCTTTTCTCCCGGTTTCCCGGTGGGATTTAGCAGTACTTCTTCCTTTCTGTATTTTCCACTGTTGTTCCCGAGGCTTAACTTGGAACAGAAAGTTTTGTTTTTCTTTTGTGGCTATCTCTTCTTGGGTAGGTCTTGGGGACAAATGAAGAACGCAGCTGTGCACTTGTCTTGTGTACCACTGTCATCTCCTTATGTGTTTTGTCACAACGAGGAAAAGGTTTTCTGAGTGCCTTGGATTTCGTTTGTAGCCCAGGGTAGTCCTAAACCTTCAATCTTCTTGTCTCAACCTCCGGAGAGTGTGTGAGCTTATGGGCCTGCATTACCAGGCCTAGCGGGATGCTGTATTTTTAGAAGGACTGGGAACAACTAAATGCAAATTAGCGCAAATGCCAGGTGTGCCCGAGGTTCCTCATGGAGGTGGCCCTTTCTCTGCAGGGTTTCCTGCTATAGCAAACACCATCGTTAACCTTGGAGCATATTTTGCTTTGTTTAAGTAAAGTAATTTCCTCATTAGACAGAGGGATTTCACGTCTCTCTCTGTCTCTCTCTCTGTCTCTCTCTCTGTCTCTCTCTTTTTTAGAACAGCCACACAGATAAGGGGAAACTGTTATAAACACAGGGGATTCAAATATTCTCCAAACTCTTGAAGTTGTAGCTTGGATACATTCTCAGTGAATCTCTTCAGTAAAATATTTGGATATGTGGTCCTTTTAGGAATCTCAGGGCACGGGGACAATGAATAGATCTCTGAGTTCAGGTAAGCTGGCCAGCTTTAAGTATCAAGATGATATTGGTCACAAGCTTTATGTGTAGGTGAATCTTGGAATTCGAGGGGAGCCTGGTCTATGTAGCAAGTTCCAGATCAGTCAGAGTTACAGAGTAAACCCTGGAGATAGAGACAGAGACAGATACAGAGACAGACAGACACACACAGACACACAAAGGGAAAGGGAGAGGGAGAGGGAGAGGGAGAGGGAGAGGGAGAGGGAGAGGGAGAGGGAGAGAGAGAGAGAGAGAGAGAGAGAGAGAGAGAGAGAGAGAGAGAGAGAGAAACACAGGGAGTTAAGGGGTGGGGGGAGGGAGGGAGGGGAAGAGGGAGGGAAGAGGAAGACATCTATAGAACATGATGTAGCAGTGGAGGGAGTGCCATGTGCTATGGTTTGGGGATGGCCATCCCCTCAGGTTCATAGGTGAAGGCCTGTAGGTGGTGCTGTTATATTAGAAGGAGACTTTAGAAGGTGGGACCTGGTTGAAACATGTCTTAACCCTGGCACCTTCCTATAAGAAGAAATGACAAATTCTATTAGGAGACTAGAAGAAAACCCAAGAACACTCCACAAAGGATAAAAGGCAAAGGGAGCTTTCTGGCTGCCATGTGGTGAACAGATCCCCTCTATGGTGTGCCCTTTCTGCACCATGTGCTGCCTCACCGTGGCCTAGAACCAGCTAACGAAAGATTGAAATCAGAGCCCAAACAAGTTTTTCCTCTTTAAACTGTGTCTCTTAGGTGTTTGTCATAGCAAATAAAAAGTCTGGTTAGCACACCGAGTAAGTCAAATTTCAGTACTGTGTGGTCTTAGGCAATTAAACCTATGTGGGAAGCGAAGAGTCCATCTAGGTCTGCCATGAACAAAGTGGTGTGCTGACACGCGGGGTAGGAAGGTGTTGGCTTCTACCTAGGACTGCAATCCAGGAAGCACGGATAGACAAGTGTACAGGCAACCGTAATACAGACAGACTGTCTGGGGCTCTACAGTAGATGTAAGAACATTTGACTGTGTGTGGTCATACGTGCTTGTAACCACAGCACTCTAGGAGGCCAAAGCAGAAAGGTCATGAGTTGGTGGCCAATCTGGCCTCAAAAAAGCAAAAACTAAACAAGCAAGGATGTTCTCTGGTATAGCTGTCTTCTGAGAGACTTACACTGTCACCTGTTTTGGCTACTAGGAAAGGAGCTGTTCTGTTCTCCTGAATGACTTACTTACCTACAAAGTGCAGATCAAGTCCGATCTGATCCTGAGGACCCTCCTCCACTGTGAGCTCAGCCACAGCGAACTCCCCTGGTTTCTTACACATGTCTTGCTCTACCCAGGCCCTGAATTTTGCACATTCTGCTCTTTTTCTAGAACATTCACCTCCTTTTTCCAAGGTCAATTTCTACATAGCCTTTCAGTTTCACCTTGATTTTTGTTTGATACCAAAACCTTTATCTCCCTTGACGCCTCCTCTTTGCGTTTCTATACTAACCTTGCTCAGAACCAGGGCCTCCTTCTTGTCCTCCGGATTCATCCTTACTGAGTGAGGCCTTTGCACCTTGTGCCTAACCCACTAGATTGGAGGCTCAGTGCTGGTGGCGCAGACAGTTTGTTCTCTCTAGTTTCTTTCTGAGTCTCATCCCTGGCACACAAGGGATAACCACTGATCCCCTAAGCCTCAGAAAAGCAGCTTCTACCACAACGCACACTTGGCTGAGTTCATGGAAGGTTTAAACAGTATGAGTTCAGGAGTCACTCCAAGGAGCGGGTTTTCCTGGCCGTTACTTATTAAAAATGACCTTGTAGGGCTCCAGGTCATATAAAACCAGCTAGCTGCCACTCTGATATTCTGTAGTTGCTACATGGGCATGCTTTAGCATTTGGGAGAGTTTCAAGTGCAGAGACTTTGATTAATTGTGACCTACTTATGAACTGGTCCTCAACTGTTTGTAGGTACAATATGTGGATGTTGGGGCTTGCCCTTACCGGGCCGCTGAGTCAGCTCTCAAGGAGAGCCCTGAAATGGCTAGAATCGCTGAATCTGTGTTTTTATGCTTATAGCAACATAGGCCATCCATTAAAAGAGAAGATGTGTCTTAGAAAAGGAGCAATCTCATTTTAAAAGTTTAGATACAACCCAGAAGACAAAGGTAAAGACTTGCTCTATAGCAGGTTGTTCCTTTCCTAGTCAATGTGTAGGATCTGAACATCGCAGGTCACTGGTTAGTGGGTCTGGTGGTAGGAGACTAGAAAGGAGTCTGGAGCATTGACTGAATAAAGTGCAGAAGTGCACATCTGGAAAAGAGGGATTCTGGGATACAGCTGGCAAGACAAGTTATACGAAGCTGTCAACAAGACAGCAAGTTTCAAGCAAAGCCCGTCTACTTCACATTCCCAACACCAGAGACTCCTCTGTGGATGATCTAACACAGGGGAACTTTGCTCTAAAGGAGCAGGCCTTGCTGGTGGGGTAGGTGATGAAAGAAAGCAGAGATTCTCTGTTCATGGGAAAGCAGTAATTTCCTGTTTATACTTTAATTTCCACTTGTTCGTTTTGGCTTTTCAAACAGGGTTTCTCTCTGTAGCCCTGGCTGTCCTGGAACTCACTGTGTAGACCAGGCTGACCTCAGAGATCCACCTGTCTCTGCCTCCTGAGTGTTGGAATTAAGTACATGCATCGCCATGCCTAGCTGTTGATCTGTTTTTAACTGTGCTGGAGATTGAACCCAGGGCTACATGCACGCAAGGAAGACACTCACTCTATCACTCACCCACATACTAAGCTTTGTCTTCATGTTCTTAAATTGTGATGATGTCAGGGCTGGAGAGATAGGTCAGCAATTAAAAGTGTTTGTTCTTGCAGAGAACCTAGGTTCAACCCATATGGCGGGTCACAATCATCCTCAACTCTAGTTCTAGGGGATCTGGTGACCTCTTCTGACCACTGCCAACAACAGGGTCACACATGGTACCCAGACATACATCTGAGTGAGACACTCATATACATAAAATAAATAAATCTGAATAAGAAAATACCATGAAGACGATGAACTTTAGATTTGGAGGGGCCTTCAACTTCATCCTGCCCAAACCTTCATTGGACAGATGAGGGCCAAGAGCCCACACATTTGCCTAAGCTCATCTGAAGTTAATGGGGAAGAGGAACCAACGGGCTATCTGAACTCATCTCTTTGATTTGATTAACAACTCCGCAGGAACCTCATCTATCTTTATTCTGGGGCCATCTAGACCGCATAGCGACTGGGAGAGCAGAAATGTGCTGGGGAAAGCCGTGAAGGATCTCCAGCTGTGCTCCTGGGCGGATGGTCAGCTGCCAGACTCAACTCGGGGAGAATTCCAGTTTGCATGGCTGAAACATGGACAAATAAGATAGCTGAGGGTCTGGGAGAGTGATTTCCCCAATTCTCCTGGGCTTCGGGTTGGAAAAGTGCAGCCTGCTCTGGAATTCGAGAACATCACAAACAGTCCTGGGTAGAACTCCCCAAGTGACCTCAGCCTACACTTCCGGGCTTGTCACAGTCCCATTTCCAGGTGCTGGCTTGCCCACATGTGTCTGAGATAGAAAAAACAAAGAGGAAAAGCTTTCCAAAAAAAACGCACACTATGCAAAACATATCTTCCTGTGTTCTCTGGAAAGGGAGCTGGAAAGCAGGTGATGGGTTCAAGGACACGGATCACCCAGATAAACTAGATAAACTCAGTTTACGGCCGGCGGTGAGAAGGGCAGCTGAGGAAGCTTGGGAATGAGGCTCTGGAGAGAACACTCTCCTCAACCCCAGGACAGCTTAAGGGAGGAAGGGTTTATGTTGGCTCATTGTGCAGCCCGTGGTCGCTCAGCCCCATGGTTGCAGGCAGGTCACCATGGTAACGGGGTCACGTGATGGAGGCTTCTTGGTGAACAGTAAGTGGAGGAAAGGACATAAAGACAGTGGTCTGGCCAGGCGTAGTGGCTCACATCTTTAATCCCAGCACTCGGGAGGCAGAGGCAGGTGGATTTCTGAGTTTGAGGCCAGCCTGGTCTACAGAGTGAGTTCCAGGACAGCGAGGGCTACACAGAGAAACCCTGTCTTGGAAAAACAAACAAACAAACAAACAAACAAACAAACAAAAAGACAGTGTGTGGGGGGAATTCCATCTCATTAAGCTACTTCCTCCAAAGGCCGTTTATTTTCACTACCTTCTAGCAATGCTGTCATCTTAGAACTCTATCAAGGGGATAGCCCTGATTGGGCCACCACTCGCATGATCTAACGGTTTCTGGAAATGTCCAGACGGAGCTGCAAGTATGCTTTACTGACCTCCTAGGTGCTTTCTAATCCAGTAAAGTAGGCAGTTGAGAATAATCTTCACACCATCCCTGGACTGACCCCACAATAGGGATAAGGTTCACTCTTTATTGTAGAGTCCTGGAGTGCCACCAGGCAAGCATTTTCTAATTGGCAGGTCCATCCAGAGATAGTGCAGCTGGATTCTGAGCCAGCTCCCCACAGAGTTGGTAATATTTCCATTGGGAAAGGGTGTTCAGCAACTGCAAGTGAAGATCTGCCTGGTAAAGATGACTTTTAGAGCCCCGGCTCTCAGCGGTCAGTGCCGCTCCTTCAACGTCACTCCCCTCTGGCTAACTCCTGGGTGCAAGAAATCTCTGGCGTTATCTTTGAATGATTTCCTTCCTTCCTGTATGTGCATGCTTTAACTGCAACTTGACAAATTATAGCTGAATGTACTTACGGGATAAATGTGATATTATAATTTATGAGTAAACCCAAGCCAAGCCAATGAGTATTTTTTATCACTTCAAATTTTTATCCCATTAGTCTGTCTGTCTGTCTGTCTATCTATCTATCTATCTATCTATCTATCATCTATCTCTACATCCCTCTATCTATCTATCTATCTATCTATCTCTACATCTATCTATCTCTACATCCATCCATCTATCTATCTATCTATCTCTACATCCCTCTATCTATCTCTACATCCATCTATCTATCTATCTATCTCTACATCCATCTATCTATCTATCTATCTCTACATCCATCTATCTATCTATCTATCTACCTATCTATCTCTACATCCCTCTATCTATCTATCTATCTATCTATCTATCTATCTATCTATCTCTACATCCATCCATCTATCTATCTATCTATCTATCTATCTATCTATCTATCTATCTATCTCTATATCCATCTATTAATCTATCTATCTATCTATCTATCTATCTATCTATCTATCTATCTATCTATCTCTATATCCCTCTATCTATCTATCTATCTATCTATCTATCTACCTACCTATTATGATGAGGACATTTGAAGTCTAGTCTCTTCCCAGTGGTGAAGTATACACTACACTATTATTTGTTTGCTATACCCACCACATTTCACAGCTTGCTAAAACAAATCTCTCCTGTTTAATTGAAGCTTCTGTACCCCCTTGAGCCTCCTTCTCCCTTTCCACAGCATCCCCACCTGGCCATAGGTCCCGCTGTTCTTTGCAATCTGCTTCTTTGGTTTTGATAGTTTTCTCTACAGAGAACTGAGAACATGCCACATTTTTCTGTGCTTGGCTCATTCCACTCTCCACTGTGGTCTATAATTCTATACATGCTGTTAAAAATAGCAATTTCCCTTCCCCTTAAAACTTGAATACTATTCCCTTGTGCATATAACCTTTTTTTTTTTTTTTTTTAACAAAGCCTCTTTTATCTGCTGATTAAAACTGAGACTGTTTTCATAATTTGGCTCTTGTGACAGATATATGAAGAATGTAAGACTGCTCACATTTTGGGGGCATACTTATTTCAGTGTGTGTGCATGTAAATGCTCAGAAGGGGCCATGGTAAATCCCTTCTTGATTTCCCTCTCTGCTTCAGAGTCTTGGTTAGTAGCTCTTGAGTGTTAGAAAGTCAGTTGTTAGCCTGGTTTCCTGCTATGACTCTGCCAGCCCCTGCACTGACCACAGATGTGAGTTTGTGTTGACACTTGGTGAACTTTCTTTCCCAGTACCACTACGGCATCTGACCCGAGTCCCATTTGTCCCATCTGCCGTGTTGTTTTCCCATCTCCTTGTCAACTGACTCCCTTTTTAGGTAGAATCTATTTCTGTTTCCCTCTACTGTGGGGGTTTATTCTGGTGACTCACTTGAACTGAATGTGTGCGAGTGGCGGTGTGTGACTTCTGAGACTAGGTCATACATGGGGCTGCAGCTTCCCTGTTGCTTTATGTGGGATCCCATGATCCAGGAGGAGGCTGCCACCCTATACCCATGCTTAGGAATGGCAAATGAGAAGTCTATTTGTCAAGGGACTAAGTACTCATGACAGCACCATGCCAGCAATCCAAGACTTAGGCTGAAATCAATAAATCAACCAACCAGTCAGTCAGTCAATCAATCTCTCTCTGTATGTATGTGTGTGTTTGTGTATGTATGGTGTGCATACATGTGAAGGTGCAAGTATATGTGGATGCAGGGGAGCCACATGTGTGGATGTCAGAGAATGATTTTAGGTATATCCCTTGGTATCATTCCATTGCATTTTGAGGTAGAGTCTTCCAATGAACTTACAGCTCTTCAAAAGGCTAGACTGACTGGCCCAGTGGCTTTAGTAATCTGCTTGTCTCTTCCCCTCCCCTACAGGCTCTGGGATCCTCGCTGCCTCGGGAGAGCAGTGTGGATCTGAACTCAGACTGTGTGGCAGGCTCTGCACCGACTCAGCCAACTCTACAGCTCCCTGGCTGACATTCTGACTATTTCATTAGACAGCCACAGTCAGGACCATGAAGCCGAGCTATTCCAAAGTTTAGGCCCACAGGGAGGAAAAGCCTGAGATAATGAATATTTATTGTTGTTTTAGGCTTCTGAAGTTTGAAATAATTTGTTATGTAGTAGTAAATAACTAATGTAGCTTTGAACTTTCCCCACCACAGCTGGAGGTCTGTCTCCCTTAATTAATAATTGTAATCTCTTTAGGAAGAATGAAGATTTTGTTGTTGTTATTTTTTGATCATAAAGTCCTCCTCCAGAGTTACCATAAAATCAAGAGCAACACAAAAAGGAGAACATCCCTATCACACATTATCGTGAGGCCCCACAGATGGGCAGTTGGCAGTCTGGGACTAAGATGGTCTAGCTCCAAGGAGTTGTGTGCACTGATCATAATGATATATATTTCAAGGATGTTCTCAACATGTTTGTACTCTCCATTCCACAACTCTCTAAGTTATATAATTCATTGTATTAAAAAGAACTGAAGGGGGGTATGAGAGATGGCTCAGCGGTTAAGAGCACAGACTGCTCTTCCAGAGGTCCTGGGTTCAATTCCCAGCCAACCACATGGTGGCTCACAACCATCTGTAATGGGGAATCCCATGCCCTCTTCTGATGTGTCTGAAGACAGCGACAGTGTACTCACATGCATGAAATAAATAAATCTTAAAAACAAAAAAAGAAAGAGCTGAAACATACTGCCCAGGATTCACAAAGCACAAGCCTTGGTCATGAGCACCTGTAACTTTAAACAGCCCACAGAACTGCAAGGGGGCATTGTCTTGTTGGTCCTGTATTTGTACTTTAAGGAGTAGTGGAATTAATCTGTTACACTATAACATGTCTGAATATGTATAGAATCATTCTGTTTTTGTTTGAGACAAGGTTTTCCTATACAGCTCTGACTGGCCTGAAACTAGATCTTATAGACAAGATGTCTTTGAACTTGCAATGATCTTGCATCTGACTCCTGGATGCTGGGGTTGTGGGCAGACCCCACCACATCTGGCTTACGATTGTTGGTTTTGAATCCCAAACCATATAGTATGTACAATTAGATCATGTACATACATCTTTGTACAATTTAGATCATGATAGGGTAAGTAAACTATAGACGGTATAAACTGCAGGGATGTATAAATAGTACCATTTTATAAAAGCGCCCTGAGCATCTGCTGCATTGATATTCCGATTCCTGTGGGGGCTGAGGGACATCTGTACTAAGCTTTCTTATTTCTAGGCTGTTTACAGTCCCTCACAACAAAGCCCATCAGGAGATCCTTAGCAGCAGTGATCCGACACCAGCTCACAGCAGCTTGTCTATGGGGACTTTACGACAGTATGCCATGGTCTCTCTCAAAATGCTGACCGGACTCTCGTAGAAAGTCTTCTCAGGGGAGGAGTAGTTCTGTTGGGCTCAATGTTGGCCCGCAGTATGAACATAAGGACCTGAGGTTGAGGATTCTCAGCACCTCCACACAAAGCTAGGTGTGGACGCGTGTGTCTGTGATGCCAATCCTGGGGAGGCAGAGACAAAACAAACCAAGGGCCTCACTAGCCAGACAGCTTAGCCAATCAGGGAGCTCAAGGTTTAGTGAGAGACCCTGTTTCAGGGGTGATTATGGTCGTGAGCAACAGAGGAAGACATCCTGTATCAATCCCTGACCTCCGTATGTGGGTATGTATATGTGTGTGTGTATAGACACTGGCCTCCATATGTGGGTATGTATATGTGGGTGTGTATAGACATTGGCCTCCATATGTGGGTGTATATGTGGGTGTGTATAGACACTGGTCTCTATATGTGTGTGTATATGTGTGAGTGTAAAGACACTGGCCTCCATATGTATGTGTATATACGTGTGTGTGTGTGTGTGTGTGTGTGTGTGTGTGTGTGTGTGTGTGTGTGTGTAGATACACAGATACACACAGAGAGGTTTCATAAAGAGGCTGGCCTAAATAAAACAAAAAAATAAAAATAAAAAAGGACTCATGCTACATTTGATGATTCTACCATTGCCTCCTCCCCCAGCCACCTAACCAAGAAATAATAATAATAAAAAAGAAAGATTAAAAAGTCAGATTGTTCATTAGCATAACAGATTCTGTTTATCTGTGCACTTCCACTCCGTCTAACAAATTGGAGAAAGCACATTTTCCCGCTGAAGATAGCATTTAGCAAATCTCTTTGGGGACAGAAATAAGTACAAACCATTAAAAAAAAGTATTAATTGTAGGAGACATGTGTTCCAAATCACTCCTCTACATTTTCCTCTGGCTAGACAAGATGGGTGCCCCAGGCCACATTCCCAGTGCAGGCTTGAACCATAATGCCTTTCAAGTCAAACATGTAAAATATAAAACCAAGCACTTGCGTAAGGAAACTTCTGTTTTCTGTTTATAATGTGTAAGTCAGCTCACCAGTTGGGGGAATAGGGGATGAGCACTGACTCATGGGACCACCAGGTATTTTTCCATTTGGCTAGGACTGTAGATGGGGTGATGGGGTATGGGGAGTGGATGTGGGGGTGTGCTATAATGGGCTAAATCCTCAGCAGGAGGGAGGGAGGATTAATTTTTTTTTTTTTTTTTTGGTTTTTCGAGACAGGGTATCTCTGTATAGCCCTGGCTGTCCTGGAACTCACTTTGTAGACCAGGCTGGCCTTGAACTCAGAAACCCGCCTGCCTCTGCCTCCTGAGTGCTGGGATTAAAGGTGTGTGCCACCACGCCCGGCAGGATTAATCTTGAAAGACAAATGTCATTAATCTTGTGACGGAGAGTTGAAGACACTCCATTTCAAGAAAGCTACCACAGGGCCAGTTCATTGAAGATGGATTTTCCCAAACTCGGGTCATTTTACAAATCTTCATAGGTCTTCTGCTCTGAACACACCTTGTACCTCATGTTGATAAAGTCCCCAGGACCCGTGAGCACATGCTCTACATCTGCGGGTACATCAGTTTAAGGGATAGCAAGAGAATATTTTGGCCCAAAGTGACAGACAGCCTTTCCTCTAGGCTCAACGAAAAACACTGTCTTTGATATATATATAATTTTTTTTTTTTTGGCCATACTTGGGGAGCATACAACACTAACTTTTCCAAAGAACACTCTTTCTGATTGGCCTTTGGGAAGCTGATTCTGACCCAACCCTTTACTCCTTGCTGCCATGGTGACCATCCATCCATCAAGAGCATCCTATCTGTGTCAGGAGAGCAGGCTGGTCCGTCAAGCAGAGCCTTCGATCCCCAGCTTGTGTGTCTACCCCGCCTGTGCTAATGAAAGTTTGCTTGACCACTGTAGGCTTAGATTAAGCAACTCTGGCCCCCTCAACACTGTTCAAGGGAAGCTGGACTCTTCATGTTTCTTCTGGGTGGTCCCCTGTGTGGGTTGGGGCTCTCAAACCCACATGCTGAGCCATTATGTCCCTGGCCCATAAGCTCTGCGTTTAACTCAGTAGAAGGGTTGGCTCTGGTCACCCTACAGTAGGTTTCAGGGGGCCACAAAATGATTTTCAAAAATTTGCTTGTGATGGTTAGTATGGGACAGGTTTTCTCCTTTTTATCATCCTCTTTACCTCTTTGTAAACTGCACCTCTAGTCCAGAGCAAACCCGGTGTATTATTCTCGCCTCTGCTTCACTGAAATATGGTTTGTTCTCTCCAAAGCTCAGGCTGAAGTTCAATCCCCATTTTGAGTTACTAAGTGAGAAGGGCTGGGACCTCTATGAAGCAATTTGAGTTTTGCCCTCACGAGTGGTCTGACCCATTCACGCCCTATGGATTAGTGGGTTAATGGGTTATTTTAAGCGGGTCAGCTATAAAAGCCAGGCTGGCTAGATCTCCGGTGGCTCACATACCTCTCCATGCGATGCCTAGTGCCACTCTGGGACATGGCCAGCCAGAAGGTCACCATTAAATGTGGTCCCTTGACCTTGTTCCATAACCACGAGCGAAAACAGATCTGTTTTCTTTATAACTTACTGCTTGGTAGTAATGCGCTATTAGCAACAGAAAGCGGGCTAAGACACCCTCCTTCCATCCTCTCTGCTCCCTCTGAGAGTGTGGGGAAAGCACGTGTGGGCTCTGTTTCTCATCTAGGCAAGCCGTACTGCACTCCAGACCTGGTCCTCTCTCCAACACTCAGCCCATCACCAGGGGCTGACGTCACCCTTGCCTAGCCCAGCCCTGGGCTTAGTTCTTTTTACACCATTCAAACAAGCATGCATATCCCAGTCCCTCATTCAGAGAAGGCTTCACCTGGTAGCCCAGGCTGTCTTTGAACTCAAGATCTGACTGCTTCAACCTCCCATGTGCTGGGATTAGGGCTGGGATTGTATACCTCACGTTCAGTGCTATAAACTCCTTTTCAGCAGCTTACTTATTTTTAAATATTTCAACTAAAAAAAACCAACCAAACCAAACCAAACCAACAACAACAACAACAACAACAAAAAAAACCAACCAGATTTCATGGTGGGGAGATACTACACGAAACCCACTTACCAGCACCCAAATATCATCATGCTTCAACATTTTGAATTATATTTAATTTGATAGTACATCTATTAAAACAACAGACCATTATCTAGCTCAAGTGCAGGCGTCTTCAGAGTGGAGTCATGTTTTGTGTGACAGACATTGAATCTGATTAGAATGCAATGGGGAACAATGCTCAGTGAGGAACATCGAGCTGACCGGATGCTTGACTAATCACGTTTCAAAGCCCGGTGCTTTGCCCGCAGACATCTTCCTTTAAAAATAAGCAATCCTGCTATTTATAGCCTTCTCTGTACACCACGGCGTTGAAGGAATTTGAGAGTTTGCAAATTCAAAGTTGAAAGTTAAAGGCCCATGGATAAGACTTGAATCCATTTATCCACAGTGAGATGAACATGGCTTTGAGGAGTCCAACCTCATTAGGATCATCAGAACGGGGTCTGTGATCTGGTACGAGGCTGTTTAACTAACCTCCGGCCCGGCACAGGAGACTGTGTGTTAACATGAGCTCTGTCTTCAAAAGATGTGGATGATAGCACAGAATCACAGTACCCCAAGTTTCTCAGTCAGTGTTATTTTTATTTTGCAAACCGTTTAGGATACCTGCTTCTCCTCCCCTAGAATGCTTTAAAGTAAATCCTGAACCCTGCAGGCATGATCAAAGCCTTGCCATCCACCAGCAGAATGTCTGGTCCTCTAAGCCTGGGGAGGTTTTCCAGACTAATGAACTAAAACACGGTCAGATGCCTCGTTGCCAAGTATTATGTTAAAGTGCGTTTCTAATGAGATTTCTGCATGCTAACCATAAAACCTTAAAAAGAGCACAAGCCTTTCGTGAAGCAAATACATTAAAAAAAAAAATCCCAACAGCAAACAAATGCCTCTAAGGGAGCGGAGAGGTCAGTATAGCCGCTGAAGAAGTTAAAGAACATTTGATGAATGGAAAAAAAAAGTCCAAACCATGTCCACATCTGATACAGTGGGTGGACATGACAGTGGGGACAATGAAGGAGCCCTCGGATCTCCACAGCTGACTTAACTGTCACTCTTCCCACACACCTGTGTGTATCTGTAATGGATCTGCTGTGTGCGTAATCTCCAAATGGGCTTGTTCTCACACAGATGGAATTCCATTTCCAGACATCCTACCGGACTACCTAAGAATGGCACATGAACATTTTTGGCCAAAGGTCTCGCTTTAGTTAGCCTTGACATCTATGCCATCAACTAGGTGGTTTACACAGAATAAGTTTGCCAGAGTTCTGGAGACTCAGAGGTACAAGGTCACTGTGCAAGAAATGGCTGACTCGCTGGCGAGAGCTTTACCTCTGATGCAGATGGTCATCCTCCTGCTGCAGCCTCATATGGCATGACAAGGATATTAATCCCATCCCTGAAGGCTCTACTCTTATAATTAATCACCTCCCCAAATCTTCTCCTACAAACACCACCAAAACCAAGACTTGGCTTATAAAATTTGGGGGAGCAAAACTCTTTAGCATACCACAGATCCCCTTATTCCAGTACAGTGAAGGTTTCTGTGGCATTTGAATGAGAATATCCCCTCCCCCACCCCGTAGACTCATACATTTGAATGCTTGGTCCCTAGTTGGTAGAATGGCTTGGGAAGAATTAGTAGGCGTGGCCTCGTTAGAGGCAGGCTTTCAGGTTTCAAACCCACCTGCCGGTCCTAGTTAGCTCTCTCTGCTCTGTGCTTGTAGAGCGAGACATGAACTCCCAGCTGCTGTTCTAGCGCCATGCCTGTCTGCTGCCATGATTCCCACAACCATAGCGTCAAGGACGCTAATCCCCTGGAACAGTGAGCTCCAAATTAATTAGTTTCTTATGCATTGCCCTGGTTATGATGTCGTAACAGCAATAGATACACAGAGTCTTGAATTACTCTGAAAGAGCTTTGCAAGTTCTCTCCTTGGCTCATACCTGTCGCTCCATCTTTATTCCCTGATATCAATGAGGCTGAACAAAGACTCCTGCCGTCTTGGTCCATGTCAACATGGACAGGCTCAATCTGTTCTGGTCTTATAGCTCCTGTCCAGTGCAAGACTAGGCAGAGTGAGGTCGCACATGCCTGTGATTCCCAGGACTGAAGTAGAAGAACTGGGAGATCAAGGTTATCAGCAGAGGTTATAGTGGTTGTCAGCAGAGGTTACAAAGGAACAAAGAATGAGGAGAAGACCGGAAATGGCAGGCTAGAGGATGACGTCAGGTACAACGGAAGCAGCACAGGTGTTTAGCTTCAGGAAAGGCACCTGGGGGGTGGTGGTGGAGACGTGTGAAGAACCTTATGTACCTGAAATGATGCTGTTTCAATATGAACAGGACACTCCCCTCTCGGGCTTGTGTGTTCTAGCAGCTGTTTGGGAAGGCTGTGGGACCTTTAGGGGAGGAAACCTCTCTGGAAGGGGGGTTGACATGGGTAGGCCTTGGGTTTTATAGCCCCACCCTGATCCTTACCTGCTACCTCCTTCCTGTCGGCTGCAGAGGGACAAGACAGCTCATATGTCTGCCTCCATGTGACCCCACCTTGATGGCCTCTATCTCCTCTCAAAGCTGCAAGCTGAAATAAACCCCCAGACCCCTTAAATCCCTTCCTGCCATGTAACTTGTCACAGCAAGAAGACAAGTGACCGACACAGAGGAGCAGATGATCTCTTAGGGACGAAGTCTTAATTCTTACTTTCTTCAGATGGGAACACCATCAAAAACTTTATTCATAATCTCACGAAAAACCCAATCAAAGATGGGTTGATAACAAAAAGGAGTTATTACTTAATACTTTAAGGTCATTTTTCACTAGTATCTGAAATGAGATTTTAAAAGATTTATTTATTTTATTTGTATGACTACACTGTACTAGCTATCTTCAGACACACCAGAAGAGGGTATCAGATCCCATTACAGATGGTTGTGAGCCACCAGGTGGTTGCTGGGAATTGAACTCAGGACCTCTGGAAGAGCAGCTGGTGCTCTTAACCTCTGAACCTCTCTCCAGCCCCCTGAAATGATTTATTTAAGTTCAACAGAATTCAAATAATCTTGTCATTCATTTTTATTTTTGTTTTTGTTTGTTTGTTTTGACAGAGTTTCTCTGTGTAGCCCTGGCTGTCCTAGAACTCACTCTGTAGACCAGGCTGGCCTTGAACTCAGAGATCCACCTGTCTGTGCTTCCTGAGTGCTGGAATTAAAGACATGAACCACCGCTGCCCACAGTCATTCTAGATTTAAACAGAGGAAACGAGGCAGAATAAGGCACACGGTCCTAATGTAATATGCCTTATGAGGCCATGGAACACATTCACGCAACCCTTTCTTGGTGGAGGGTTGTCAAGGTAAATACATATTAACAAGTCAGGTAACAGACCTAACACTGACTCTGGAACCCCAGCATCAATGCCAACACCAGGGTACAGTCTGAGGGTGAATTCTGTACAGAAGCCTTACTCCTTGGTAACGGAAGATGAGATGCTAAGGGGAAAAATGGCACGTTGCAAGGCAAGCCAGCACCGGTCTGTAATCCCAGCTCTCAGATAAAGGCAGGAGAGTTGGCAGCTCAGATTATCTTTGGCTACAAAATGAGTTCAAAGCCGGCCTGAGATTTATGGGATTCTGTCTTAACAGTAAGAACAACGACAGCGACAATAATTAAAATTAGGTAACAGGCTCTTGGAACCCAGGCTCTAACCACTACGCGTAACACTTTCTAGATAAGCAGAACGTCTGTCTCTGCCCACTAACCAACGTGCAAATAGACTTGAGGTCACAGAAACTGTGGCAAAAGATCCATTTCCCGCCCCCCCCAGCCTTCAAGACATTTATTTCCCCCAAGTTCTAAATTCTAGGAACTTCATTCTGAATTATTGATATCTCTTCCTCACCTTTTACAAGGCACCTTTGATGAGCCAGTGATATAAATACGTGTTTTGCACTCAAGGATTTTTTTTTTTAATTAAGCCAACAGTACCGAGTTCCTTTGAGCTTTGCTTTTGAACATTGACCTTGTCCAGGGAGGGCTGGCTAACCCACAGCCTGCAGGGCCCCTGACACAGTCAAGCATTTCAGAAATGCACTTGGAATGGTAGCTGGGAGTTTCCCCCTAGCTATGGAAAGTTCCGGTCACACTGTACAGAGGACCAGGTCTGCCATCTAACCCCACTGACCTGGGAAGCCTCCCCGCAGGCCGAGCTGGCTCCTGTCCATGGGGTCACGGATGCTTGTGGACCAACAGAATGTTTTCTACTGAAGACACTCATTTTTGTGAGTGCATCCTAAATGTGGGTTTCCATTGCTGCCTTCCACTTGGGAGAACAAGCTGCCCTTGAGGCCTTTTAAAGTGAGGTGCACACCTTCCATCTACAAAACCAACACCCAGCTACTCAGCTCTTCTTTGACGCTTGTTCAATACCATCACCTCTCTAAGCTGGTTTGTGCGATGGCTTGAAGAAAAAAGAAAAAAGAAAAAAGAAAAACAAACTGCAGGTGATTCATCGTGGCCTGTGTTGTTAAAACTTCCCATGCTCATCATTAGCAAAAAAAAAAAACCCGCTTTCTCCCCCGCCTTTCAACAGAGCTTGATGAGATGCAAAAAGAACCATTTTCGGCTTTCCAACTGAACGGGCATGGAAAAAAACAGGGCAATAAAGAGAGCGGTGCTTCGCTTATCTCAGCGTTACACATTAACACAGTCCTCCTTAGCAGAGGTTCTTCGGGGTAGGCGCACTTCAGAAAGTCAAATAATTGACAGAGTAAGCGCCATGGCACTGGGAGGCTGGGAGCCAGCACCAGGACAGACTGCAGATGAATTTTGTACTGAATCCCCAGTCTTCCGCAGCGCAACAGAAAATACATACAAAGAGAAGAGACTTGCTCTCTTTCCCCCCGCTAAGGAAATATTAATATAAAAACCAAATCAGAGTTAACAGGAAGACAGCTAGCAGGTGAAGTTCTGTGTGATCTTTCCAGGTGTCTTCTTTCCAGTGGGGACTCTGGTGCTGACCTCTGACATGCTTTTTTTTCCGTGACATGATCTTCCTCATTAATAGTAAGTGAACAATAAAAACTACCACTGCCATGAATGATACCGTCCCCAGCACCATGTAATAAACTCGATATGGCAGGCGTTAGTCTATTCTCTTGCACACACACCTCTGTGGCTCCCCACGAGAACCTAATAAGGTGTATTTACAGGCAAGGGCTCTGGTTAAGTAACAGCCACAGACTCACAGAGCTTCAGCACCAGGGCCAGGGTTCCAGAATAGCCTCTAGAACTTGCATCTTATCAAGATGCCCATTGCTTCCTGAGCAATGGCTCTTTGACATAGCTTTCTCATCCCCTCACAGCTGACCAAGGGCTTGGTGGGCATCTGAATTAATTCCTAGCTACCAGAACGAAAGAACCATCAACTTGATTTCTCCCCCATCCAATGGGAAGAAGCACTAGCCTCCCAGGGTTGTGGTCCTGATTGACCAAGTTTTTAAAACATACTGTATGCCAACAGCAAAAAGTGAGGGGTGCTGCTTCAGTTAGATAGTGAGGGTCCCCTCAAAGCCCTTGTGTTAAATATGTGGTCCCAGTTCATGTTTCTTTTGGAGACTGTGGAGCCCTTTAAGGTAGAGCTTAGCTGAAAGTCTTTGGGTCACTGGGAGTGTGTCTGCTAAGGGTGCGATGAGACCCAAGACATTTTGTTTTCACTCTTTCTTTATCTAGAAAAAAAATTATTTATTTTTATGTGTGTGTGTGTGTGTGTGTGTGCTTGTGTGAGTTTATGCATATCGTGTGCATGCAGAAACTCTTGCAGCAGAGAAGAACATCAGATTCCCCCTCCAAAACTTGAGTGACAGATGGTTACAGCTGCCCCAAAACTCTGTGAGAACAGAAAGCCCCTTTTAACCACTGAGCTATTTATTGTCTCTTTAGCTCCCCACCCCTCAATTCCTAGTCATGAGGTAAGCAGATTTTGTCTACCTCATATCCCCACCACGATGTCTTACCATAGGCCCCCAAGCATCAGAGTCAACAAATTAGGGATGGAAACCTCACAAACTATGAAAAAAAGTGGTCTTTCCTGCTTGTGATCACGTTAGCACAGGTGTTGCTATGGTGACGGGAGATTGAGTAACACAATGTATGAAATGGGGATGTGGATATGAGGATGGAGATAAGATAAAATCTTTCCCCCACATCCTCCATGTCCATCCTTCTATCTGACCTAACCCTGTGCACTCTGGGATACAGGTGATGGCGATGGCTGAAACCACCGAAGCCACCGTACTAAAGTTTATAGCAAAAACTTATCTCCCAGCCCCACCCCTGCCCAGCTGTTTAGAGGGAGCTTCCTCTGTGACATGTTCACATTCTATTTATAACTGACAGCTCTGGTCTCACCCACACCATTTCCCTACAACACACCCTGGACCGGGAAGTTTGAGAAGAAAAGTGCTAAAAGACAGGAGTGGATAGGACCTGCCAACAATGTGCTTTTCCTTACAGAATTATCTGCTGTATCCCTTCCCTGTCCAGGAGATAGCAGTGTCAACCCCATATTCTTCAGCCCCTCATCATGCCCTTGTTTGGTGCTTCTGGAATCTACCGGTCTATGAAGAATGCCAAGAGATGCCATATAGTCTATGTGGGTGTTTTCTCTTCCAGGAGTCAACACCCGCTTCCTCTACGGGGCTTCCCCCTTTTGTCAGTACAGGAAGTAAGAATCCCAATAGGTATTTAAAGTAGGCCTTGGTGGATACTTTCTAGAACATTCTTGGCTACAGGGTGGAAGCTGCCTCCAATGTTGTCAAGGTTAAACTTGCCTGGTCGTTATTTTGGAATTACCCATATGTCACAGATGTATTCCCCTTCTCTCCTGGCTTAGACCCCGCTATGTCCTAAAGCCGGGGGTGGGGGGATGGGCAGTTGAACTTGACTGCTGCTGACATGCTGAGAAATTATGTGGGAGGGAACTAGCGTTTAGATCTCTCCCGTTCCACCCCTCCCACTTACACCATGGACCACATATTCCCCCCCCGCCCCCACCCCACAAAGGAAAACATTCCTGACCTCTTTTTAAACGTTTATCAGAAGCTGTCTAGACTTGCAGTAAAGTCACATTCCTTATTAGTCACATCCCACTTTGTGTGTGGTATGACACTCCAGTCAGGACAGTAATGCCTGGACTCTGAGCACATAAACATTTGGTGATGGAAGCCGTAGCCACAGCCCAGGGACTCTCAAAGCTGCCATATGACCTTGGGATTTCTGGGTAGAAATCCAAGGGTTTCGGTTACCTTTCTTACTATTGCCACAAATGCTTCACAGAGGCAATGTAAAAGGGAGGAAGGTGGGCAAACAGGAGAGACTGACTCCTCTATGGCTGTTTTTTTCCGAGACAGGGTTTCTCTGTATAGCCCTGGCTGTCCTGGAACTCACTTTGTAGACCAGGCTGGCCTCAAATTTAGAAATCTGCCTGTCTCTGCCTCCCAAGTGCTGGGATTAAATTAAAGGCGTGTGCCACCACTGCCCGGCGAACCCTGATTTTTTAAAACAAAACTCTAGTATCCTCTATTCGTAAAGAGAGAAAAGATCTAGTGGTTCTAGGTTTTCAACACAAATAAAGGAACTTGCAGAGTTTTTAATGCTGGCCCAGAACTGTTTCTACTTTGGGCTTATCATCAAACCATTTTGCCTTCCTGGTCCTTTGACATTGATAGATTCGATGACACTAGGTGTTTTATGTAAGTAATTTGCACCCGACAGATTTTTGGACACACAGGTAAAAGGCAGTGCATACCAGGCCTGTTGAGCCAGTGGAAACTGGTGTGTGTTAGAAAGGGTCTAGTAGAGCAAAGTGAGAGAGAGAGAGAGAGGACATGCACATAGGCAAGCTGAGTGGGACTTGGCTCCCGTTCCCACCACATCCTGTTGGCCTTGTGCTGTTGTGGAATGACCTGAGGGGGCCCTCTGTTTTTAACCGATTAAATGGGAAGGACGAAGCCATGTTGGAAGAAGTCCTTCTGAGACCTTGGATCCTCTCTGATTCTTTGTTTCTCCATTCGAAACGGAAGGAAACAGAGACACGCAGCGACTTGAGGACTCGGTTCCAGTAAGAAAGCCCTTTCTGAGAGTCAGCCTTCCTTCCTGAGAGGTTCCCCACCCCCCACCCCGAGTTCCACAGGATGCTTATAATTGTTCTCTTCATATCACCGCTGGTCCTCGGCTGTGATCTGGGACAGTCTTGTAGACCCAGAACATATGCCATGTGTGGACTCTCTTAGACTGACCTACAGAAGATATGCCATGTGTGGACTCCCTTAGACTGATCTATAGCTTTGAGTCTAACTCCAATTTCAATTTCACTTTTGCTAATTAAAAGAAGATAGACGGCTGTCAAAATGGCTCAGCAAGTGGAGGGGCTTGCTGTACAAACCCGGCAGCCTGAATTCAATCTCTGGAACTCATAGAAATATGGGAGAGAATTGACTCCACAAAGTTATCCTCTGCCTTCCACACATGCATGCACCGACATACACACCCCCTTCCCCAACTTACAACTAAACATCTTTAAAAGGGTGAGAAAATTCCTTTAGAAGTATAGCAGTATTTATATTACCTGGGGAAAAAAACCAATGATACAGTAATCTCAAATCTTTTCATTGGTGTTAAAAAAATGCAACAATACATGCTTAGGATACCAATTCAAACAACAGGCAAACACAAGAAAAGATAGTAAAGGGTCCTCTTTAATCCTATGATACACCCGCCCCCCCAGTAACCTATATTGATTGTATATAGTTTTCTATTTCCATTTTTAAAATGAAAAAAAAAAAAGTCAGACATATTACCCTGCAGGTCTAAACAATGTATCAAACCTCGATCTTTGCAGGTAAAGTAGGAACTTCACTGTATTCTGTACAATGTTCCACCACATGGATTTACTTAAGAGAAGCCTGGATGGTTTTTCTTCTGCATGTTAACTATGAATGACTCCATACCCATTCTTATATGGTTTTCCTGCTGTTCTTATTCCTGCGTGACAGGTCCCCAGTTCTGTGACTGCTGGCTCAGAGGACACATGGACTTTTAAATTGAACAGGTATTCCTAGATTTCTTGGGCGATTCATAGCCCCAGCATCATCCATGA
>LR750466.1:45155-223501 GCA_902729485.2 Mus minutoides
TCATGGATGATGCTGGGGCTATGAATCGCCCAAGAAATCTAGGAATACCTGTTCAATTTAAAAGTCCATGTGTCCTCTGAGCCAGCAGTCACAGAACTGGGGACCTGTCACGCAGGAATAAGAACAGCAGGAAAACCATATAAGAATGGGTATGGAGTCATTCATAGTTAACATGCAGAAGAAAAACCATCCAGGCTTCAAGGGGAAGCAGCAGCCAATGCGAGCGCATTGTGCTGATGCTGTGATGGGACAGGTTGTGAGTATTCCACACATTGTGATTGGCTACAGTTTCAGGATGGCTTTTAGCACCACGTGACTCCTCATGAGCCGACGGGCATCTAACTATCCACTCATGTTGTTGTGAGAGCACTCTTCAGAATTCGTTTCATCTTGTAAAACTGGAGCTCTGTATCCATTATACACCTTCCTATCCACTTCCGTCTCCTGGTTCTGGCAGCTCCATCTATTCTGCCAAGGGGGCAGAGTTCAGGGGATGGAGAGACTCTGCCGTTGCCATTTCTCCACTAACACAGATGCCCTGCAGACTGGAGTTTGTTCTAGAGCCCTCAAATACGGTATGGCATGGAACCCATTAAGCCTTCCTATTCTTAACTGAGGACAGAGTCATTCCTAATCCCTATAGCATTTGGCAGGGTGACAAGGTGCTCTCTTGTACTTATTAAAGTGATTGATGGATAACATAAGAGTTGCCATCCTCATAGCTTTCCAGGTCAACATGCAACACAAGCATGTAGAAGGCCGATGCAGCTAACTGTTACTTCATTACCTGGCTAATGACTGGCAGGAGGAAGGATCAGTTGTTTTCAAATGGACACCAAGTGTAAGTACTTTATATTTTATGCCATAGAAACTAGTAGCAGGTTTCTTTACTAATTGGTTGGTCCAAGATAACTTGATAATATAGTAGTCCTCAGACACTGCTTGTGAGTATTTGAAGAGAAAGGGGTGGCCCAGGTGCACATGGCGTGGCTTAATGAGAAGCACACATTTGATATAGGTACACACAAGGTAGCTAAACCAATTGGGTGTGCAATCAGAGTTGTGGCTACAGTCACTGGCAGAATCAAAAGGAACAAGAATCTTGCATTCATCCATGGCTTCACAGTCTTAAGGTTTCAAATTTGTCACTCCATTAATTTCTCTAATGGCCATCGGAGGCAGGAGTTCATGGTATTCTTTTGTAATGCTACTTATATAATCTGAAGAGGGAGACTGGAAGAGGGCACGTTTAAATGACGAATGTCCAAAAACTGAGAGGCATAAGCTGGCAGGTTTTTTTTTTTATAAACCAAAACCCTACATCCACGTGACGTTGTTACATCCTTTCAGTGTTTTGTCCACACATGAACTCATCAATCTAAAATAAACATCACATTTCCACGACAAACTACAGTGTACCACTTCCTCTGCTGATGTCCAAAGGACATCTGTGTGCTCCTTAGTACAAAGGTATGCTGGGTTTTATGGGTTTAGTGGATCACATTCTTAGTCTGTGGATTTGACATGCGCACGCGCAATGGTGAGATCTCCGCAGAGGACTCACTTTTATTCAGGCAGATTGAAAAGTAATTTGTCCGAAGGCTTCCACTCTTTGGTGGCGAGGTGTTATTTTTAGAAGACACAAGGAATTATCTGATTACCTCTTCTAATTTCCTTTACTTTTTTTGTGCCCTGCCTCAGGAAGTGAAATGACCCATTGGTTATTTCATTTCATGAAGCGAACCCATCCAAGCTGTCTCGGAGTTAGATAGTTTGCTTTTTGTTTGTTTGTTTTTTGTTTTTGTTTGTTTGTTTGTTTTCAAGACAGGGTTTCTCTGTATAGCCCTGGCTGTCCTGGTACTCACTTTGTAGACCAGGCTGGCCTGGAACTCAGAAATCCGCCTGCCTCTCCCTCCCAATAGATCACTTGCAATTAGCCAAGCTGATCACAGGGATTTGGGGGATCATTTTATCAAGCTATATTGGACAGTGCCACCGCCAAAACTGGAATCATTTAAATAAATGTACCAAAGAACATCTGTTGATCCTCTGGATACTTTTTCTTGACAAGCACACGTGTGACCTTACAGAATAAGGATGGGCACTTTCTCCTGCTGGTAGTAATCTGTTCCTGGAGACTGCAGAGGTGAGCAGGGAGTTTAATGAAGGATACTCACAGTCGGAACACAAGCTGGAACATGTAGATTAAGAACTATACACAGAGCCAAGGATGGAGGCACACACCTGCAGTCCCAGCACTCTAGAGACTGAACTGAAGCAGAGGCTCTTGAGTACCACCAGCCTGGGCTCCATACCAAGACTCTGCCAGAAAGAAAGATGGCAGGCAGGCAGGCAGGCAAGCTGTAAATGAATGAAGAAGCATATAGTACATACAGCACGCTCCGGCACTCGGGTGTGGCAGGTTTGGGATTGAATGTGGTGCTTATGCCTGCATTCACAGCAACTCATCTGAATTCTTGGTTTAGCTGTATCTGTTTCCTGGCAACAGCAGCAAGGCTCAGACATCCGCATCATGACACTGCATCATGGTGGCCTACTTTATAATGTACAGACCGTATCCTATCACAGCCTCCTTCTGGGTATTAAACGGGTGATACCACATATTCACCCACAGGGAAATTCTCATAAATCCTGCTATACTGTTATGTTATCTCTCGGTCAAAAAATGTGAAAAATCCTGCCGGAAGCCACAAGCAGCTTCCTCCGTGCTCTAAGTATCTTGTCAGCGGTGTTATTAGCAGGGATCATGGCCTCACAGATGACTGTGCTGGAGGTCAAAACTCCAGAGGAAAAGAGGAATAAGACCCCCCCAGCCTGTTCAAGGACTCAAAGTCAGCTCCAAGGACAGGGGCTCTCTTTGATTTTGCCAAAGCCCTCAGATTTCTGCCCTGTTAAGTTTGTGGGGAGTGGTTGAGCCTTTTTGATTGTTTTGTTTTCAGATACGATCTTCCTTATGTTGACTCTTCATCTTCCTGCCGCAGATTTATGAGTGTTGGGGCAAAGTTAGCTTTTTTTTTTTTATATATATAACAAAAAAGATCTTTAGTAAAAATAAAAATTAAATTTGCCTATATTCCCAGGACTCCCAGAAGCTGCAGAGCAGCTGAAGTTAATTAACAAGTATTTATAAACGTAGAATCTAAATCCATCCTGGTTTGTCCCACAGGGAGAAACAGGAGACACCGAGTTGTTGGAGACTGACAGAGAGACAGCGTTCGTACTGTCCCTGCAGGCTACTGCACTATTTAAAACTTCCCGTTCTTTTTTTCTTTTGCCAAGGAACTAGACGGAATGATGTAAATCTACTGCGTATTTTTTTTCTTAGCATTTATCAAGGTATTTAAACACACCTCAAAAGTTAAAAAGAAATTATTCTTACGTGTATGGGTTTTTTTTGATGGGAGGTGTGTCTGTGCCTTACCTGAATGTCTGGTGCCTGGTAGAGGCTAGAGAAGGGTGTTGGAGACCCTGGAAATGGAGTTATAGTCGTTTGTGAGCTGCCGCGTGGGTGCTGAGAATCAAGCCTGGGTCCTCTGGAAGAGCAGCCAGTGCATTTGAGTGCTGAGCCATCTACAGCCCCTAGAGCAATCCTGAAGGTTCTTTTGCATTAACATTCTATGATTAGTTCAATTGTAAACAAACAAGAATAAGATCTATTCCTTTCCACCCTCATATGTTATTTTGGGTGAAGGAATAATAAATTCATTTATATACTATGCACCAAGGCAGTTATATTACTTATAAGCATCTATATAGTATGCAATCAGGTTAAAATGTTCATTATATGTACAGATTACACTGTGCCCTCATTCATTTCTCCAGGAAAATATGATTCTGGTGATTACTAATAAAGTTAGATGTACGCATGCACGTGTGTTCTTCCTTCATGTCTGTGTGTTTTTACTGACTGGGCTCACACAGGGGCTACCCTACTTTGAGTCTTACCATCTAATTCTGCCTTTCTGCACTCTCCAACCAATCAGAGCGTTAGTTTTGCAGGATCCATACAGAGAAGTCAGTATCTTTCTTGTGACATAAATTCCTTTTTGCACACAGCACGACATGCACAGAAAGCAAGAACTGGATGGGAACCACAGGGCTAATTTTCCACTATCCTGTAGGAAGGCAGGAAGAAGAACCGGGGCGGGAGGGGGGGGGAGAAGTCTCCCAAATAACTAACCTTCCTGCTGCTCTATGAAATAAGAGCAGACGTCCTATTTGCAGGGAGTTAATGGTCAGAAGGTCAAGGGTCAGGACAAAAATCCAGCTTGCCATGGAACAATAAAGGCAAGGGCAGAACGTGCTTGTTGGATCATGCCCCAAGCCCCAGATGCTCCCTTGAACATCTGCTCTGGCCCACCATTTTATTATGGTGAGATACGGAAAGGAGGCCCATCTCACCAAAGGGTTCTGCATTGCAAGGTCCCCAAGGTCCCTACGGCTTGCTGTTGGGATGGCCATTTCCAAATGTCCTCAGTCCTCCTTTGCAGGCTTTACACTTGCAAACACTTGCTTGTAACCCCAAAGGCTAGGACCCTTACAGGGTAGCCTTTAAACAGAAATGTGCATACAAAACAAGGTTCCCAGGGTGCATCTGTGTAATGCCCCTCTCTCCCCCTCAGGAGCAGCAGCTCAGTATTCACTAACTCTGTGCTCGAAGCAAACTAATAGGACACAAACTAATAGTAAATAATGTCCAGATGCCATAGCCGTGTTCTCTGTCGCTGCCCTGTCTGAGGGGGAAGGGAGACTAGATGACCTTCTCGGGAGGCGAAACATCCTGACATTGCTGAACATCTGAAAGACATGAACTCAGGCAATCCGCATGCCCACTAGCGAGGGTGACAGTACCATTGTGTCAAGGAACAAGGCTGAGGATGTGTCAATCAGAAGGGTCTCAGCTGAGTGACAAGAGACTCCCCTCTAGGCTGGGGGACCTCTACATTGAGTGGAGCTACCTCATCCTATTAGAAGATTCCAGAGAGGTTCAGATAGCCCAGACAGAGGCAAAGTTCCTCTTTCTAATAGGGCACCTGAAAGATCCACCTTCACGGTTCATGCATTTGCTTATTCGGTGCCTACCACATCCCAAGGCTTTGCAAGGCTGGGGACTTGGTGGTGAAGGAAGCAGATGAAAACCCAAGGTTCAAGGAAGGCAGGCTCTCGAGAAACAGCCGACAGGCTGGATCATGTGGGTTTAGGTAAGTTCTCACATACTGTGATACTGACAAAGGCGAACAAACAGGCGAGAACATTGAACTAGCCAGGAGGAAAGACAGAGGCCAGCTCTGAGCTGCCTGCAACATGAGAGGCCATCCTGCAGTTCAAGAGCTTCCATTTACTAGGTGGACAAGCGGCATCCCGAGAAGTCCCCTGGCTGTAAAACACTGAATTCTGGGCAGGAAGAGCAGATACTGCCCCATCATTTAAGAATTTCCCTAAGAATGAGCGTCCCCTATAGTCGTGGGAAATCACGTTAAAAATAATAATAATTCTAGGCTCAGGCAGGGCATTAAGTCATCTGGAAAGTGTTTATGAGTTCCCTGGCTCAGCTCACGTCCAGACCGATTAAATCAGACTCTTGGGAGTGGAGCTCAGGCATAGCCTTCTGTGACTCGGCCTGGCGAGCAGACCAGCTGAGGACGACTGCTCCAGAAGGTAAGGTGGCCTTGAACCTGGAAAGGGGCAGGTCATAATGCTCTGCCACGTTCACTCAGCTGGCAGGTGCTGGGTCTGTAAAGCTAGTCATTTTCTTAGCCCTCCTATCTGCAGCCTCATTCCTAGTCCGCACTTGACAGTGAGTGTTATCACCTCTCAGACACAGGCAGCCAACTTAAGTGGGCACCTCCTGAGTCTAAATTTGCTCATTTACAATGGAGTGCTTTGATTTTTTTTTTTCCAAACGTGTTCCTGCCAAGCTGAGGCTACACGTGTAGGTCAGAGAACAGAAACACAGAGAAGGAACTATTATATATATGTAATTTTTTTTTATCAGCAAGACTCTAAGAGCCAAAGATAATGCCCAGCGTGTGTGCCCCCTGGCACTGATGGCACTCTTCATTTTCCAGACTGTGATTTTTATTCACTGTCCTCTATAAAGCTGAGAGTTTCTCACACACACACACACACACACACACACACACACACACACACACTTCAAACACTTTATTAGTGAGCATTCCTATGTCAAAGATGCTGGAAGAACACATACGGAAGAGACAGGCCAGTGATTACTGCATTGAATGCCCCCTGAACCCAAAGCTGTGGTCTAAAGCCAGTAAGAGGCACCAGTAGAAGCCAATACATGTGACACTGAGCTGGAAGACGGACACTTTCTGGGCTCTAAAGCACTGTATACATGCTAGCCATGGAGTCCAAGCACACGTGCCAGCCACTAGGCCCTCTTTATGGAGTCTGAGATCCCACAGGGACAGGTGGGATTCCTTGTCCTTGTAGAACAAAGTAGTTTTTAGAGGTTGGTCTCTAGTACTATTACCCTACTACATTATTGTGTAGCCATAAACAAAGTTTTCACATCTAACCTGGGGACCTATAAAGCAGTGGTCAGGGTATGACAGCATCACGCCATAGGAATGACACTTATTATTATTAATTTTTATAAATCTTTGAGAGTAGGTTTTGCTCGATAGCCTAGGCCAGTTTGGAACATCCAAGCCTCCTGCCCCAGCCTGCTAATTGTTGGTATTACAAGTGTGTACCCCTGTATTTGGCTTTTGTTGCTATTTCAATGGCGCTTAGAAACTCACTCAGGCTTCATAATGCTAGTAACAATAAGAATGGAATTGAATCGAAGCGAGGCCTTTCCGTGTGCTGGATGTCAATATTGTTTTCCTGCATTACCTCACCTTTAAGCAGAAGATATAATCATAGCTGCTCTTCAGCTAAGGAAACAACGAACGGAGTAAGTTTGGTTCAGACGACAGGGAAGAGGCATAAAGGACCTGACTTGACTCCAGTGTGCGCACGCAGAAGCTCTGTGCTTCATTTCTTCACACATACCATGCAGGTCTTGCCTGCTGTAGCACACTACAAGCATACCACAAGAAGTAAAGGCTGGTTAGAGACAGCCCGGCATCAGCCCTGAAGTCCCATTGTACCTACAGTCACCGCGGGCTGGGAGCTGTCTCCCCCACTTTTGGGCGTATCCTGATTGAGGCCTTAGGTTCCAGTTCACGGAGTGCATAAAGATACTAAGATATCCGAAAATACTTTCTCAGGGTGGTGTTAAGAAAGGAGGGGGTAACCCTCATTTCTGGATATTGTATACCTAGCCTCTTCCTTGTCCTGGAGAGAGGCATGCTGAGTGAGTGTTTGCTGACGGTGTTCTTACAGGGGCGGGTCAGGCGTGGCTCTGGAATCTGGTGACTTCTGCAAGGAGCTGAGCAGAGCTCACCACTTAAAGCACCACTGCAGATCTGTAACTCACAATGGCCAGGAGGGGGGACTGGGAAAGGAAAGCCTATTTCTTTGAGCTCAGCTAGACAGGAAAAGGGGGCAGCCTGCAATGATGGGGCCAGGCAGAATGGATAAAAAGAAAAAGGCCACGGAGGAGAGAGCATTTGGGTGGTAGCGAGGGAGTGGGAGGTTCCCTTTGCTGAGTTTAGAAAGACCTGCCCTGCCCTGCCTTGCCAGTTACCGTCGGTCTAGTGAACCAAAGGCTCCATGGTACACAAAGCCAACTCAGATCCACTCTACTCCGCCACTCCGAGCCTCTGATCCAAGACACACCTGAGCCCACAGGGTCCTCAAGCTCTGAAGCCCAGGCTTGTCAGACATTGGGTAGCATCTTTATCTCTGCCCTGGCTTGCCCTCTCCAGCCGGGCTTAGCATCTTTAATAAGGGGCCACACTGCAGGACCCCGCTCCTTGATGTCAGTGCTCACAGAGAAGCATGCATTTCATTTTCCATCAAAAGCTGGCGGCTTCCTGAGGGGTTCCTTTTGGAAGCCAAGGTTGCCATCTAACTGCTGAAGGCCCCGATTGAAATTCCCCTTTGGATCCCCAAGTTCTGAGAACTCCCACGGAGAATGAACCAGCTTGGTGTCCTGCAGGCCTTGGGCCGCCCCTGACACATTCCTGAAGCTTCATTTCTGTGTGGTCCCTTTCAAAACCTTTGGAAAGTTCCAGGAGATCCATTTCTTGATCAATGTTTTCATCTTTGACTGGAGTGGAGCCAGAAGAGAGCAGAGCAGATGTCAGATCCAAAACCTTTCCGACTCCACCACTTGACCGCTTGGCTGCTAATTTGTGCTGATGTAAATGAAATGCCTGGGAAATGTTTCTCATTCAAGGGAAGACATGCTGTGATAAAACTCATCACTTACATGCTGACTTTAAAAAAAAAAAAAAAGGCAAGCAAGCTCCTATAGAAGCTGAAGATGTCCCATCTCCCCCCAAAATACAGTGAGACAGTCAGTTGCACCAGTGCCTGGTAGAATATTAAGGCACTGGCTTTTGTTCTTCTTCTAGTGTCAAATGGAATATGATGAATTGAGTTCTCAAATTCTTCCATGAATTTTCCCTCTGCACCTTGTCAAGAGTCTAACTGGTGCCGGAGAGGTGGCTCAGCGGTTAAGAGCACTGGGCTGCTCTTCGGCAGAGAGGCTCAGTTCCTAGTACCACGTGGCAGCTGTTGGTAATTCCATTTCCAGGGTATCCCAAAACCCCCATACAGACAAACATGCGGACAAACCACCAACGCACGTGAAATAATAATAAATTAAAAGAGTCTAATGTCGCCGCTACCAACAAAAATAGGCTTCAATACCAGCGAATGCAAATTAACGCACAACAGTGGCGATACCCACTCACCGCCCTACTCAAGTTGAGAAAGCAGAGATAGGCTGGAATTACAGTACGTAGGTCATCATCCTGTGAAGGAGGAAGCCTAAATCGTACCACTATGCGCTGTTACACTGAAGTTGTGACAGCTGCCTTCTCACAGTAGCCAGCTCTGTGAACCTGTCATCTTGGCTTGGCCTTGTCCTCATGGACACTGACTGTACTGTGGCTTGATGAGGACCAACCTCATGAACAGGCCTTTGTCAACGCTAGGTGACTCAGCCTGTTTTACCTGGCTTGAACCATTCTTAGTTTTCAGAGGCAAGACTTCTGTGTTACTCTGGCCTGCTTCTGGGAACAGCAGGATTTCCTCCCTGGATTTCCTGGACAGCTATGCTGCCCCCCTCTGCACCTTCCCCCCCCCCTCCTTCCCAACATTCTGCTGGGTTGGCGATGTTAAGGGGGTGGGGCCTGCTGTAAACCCCAGCTGTGGCTAGTTAATCTTGTCCTCTGTGAACCCAGAAAGCAATTCGGCACACTATCTTTTTCAAAAGGGTCCGATCGTTTGGCCATTAATTGGATTTGGGATAGAACATGATTCAACAATTTAACACATATACATTTCAAGTGAAAAGGAGACACGCTTCCCCCCATTACTGTGGCTTTCTTTTCCTGCTACACCAGAGTCTTAGTGTACAGTGTGTATAGGGGTGCTCTTCACCATGGGCATTTTGAGCCCCTCTACCCTGACTCCACTCCTAAGGAGTAAAGGATATCTGGGGACATCTTAACTATTACCTTAAGTGAACAGGCACATGAATTACTGGGTATACCCAAGTTTTCATCATTTTCAAAACTTCATGATCTTGTCACTCATAAACTCCCAAAGGGAGGGATATTCGTGGGTCCCCCTGGTTTAATTCTTTTGACAAGAATTCAGTCTTTCCTTTCTACTGGTTCCTAAGAAGATGTTTGTGCTATAGTTGAAGGCGTAGAGGCTAAGTCAGAACCCATTACGAGGCAGCTGGAGGCAGAGAATGCTCACAGCCCAATCCCCTGGGAGGCAGATTTTAGAACCAGGGAGGCCCACTGCCCTTGGACCCTACCCAGACTTAGAGAAGCCAGCTGCCCTTGGACTCCAACCAAGGGCATTGTGTCAGCAAACTGTCCAAAAGAACACCCCGTATAAGGCAGTTTCTTCTAGAAGGCAAGTCTCTAGTGAACCCTTCTAGGGCTAGGACAGAAATCGCACTAAGGATGTCAGTTACTGCCTGCTCAGCTCCATCATTCCATTTCAGAGCTGACCAGTGTGAAAGAGGGGAAAATGGCGACGGCCTCCTCTACTCTGCCCTCCTAACTGAGGTCACTTCTCAGCTCTAATGGGGGGCTATCTCCACTCCCACACAACCATAGTACAGTTTTCATGTCACAGGTTTCTTCCCGGTGTGTAACCTGAATGTGCCTGTGGCTATTTAATTTAGGGTTTTAAATTCGATTTCCTTGAAGAACTCTGGAACGGGCACTTGCCGGTTTAATAACCGATTCCCAAACTAGGTAGACTGTACCTTGTTCTCTGGAGTGCTTGTCTCTAAAACAGTGGTTCTCAACCTGTGGGTTGTGACTCCTTTGGGGGGGTGTCCCATATCAGAGACCCTGCATATCACATACTTACATTATGATTAATAACAGTAGCAAAATTATGGTTATGAAATAGCAATGAAATGATTTTATGGCTGGGGGTCACCACAACATGAGGAACTGTATTAGAGGGTCACAGCATTAGGAAGGCCGAGAGCCACTGCTCTAAAGGGACCCTGCCTGAGTCCTTTACCCCCTCTTCGAAGTTGCTTGTCCCCTTTCTAAAGCTACTCCAGGAGCTCAGAGCTTCACTACAACTTGGTGACTGAAACAGGAGCAATCAATAAGGAAGAATTAGTGATCTGCTCACTGTTCTAGAAGCTTCTATGTTTAACAAGGGCAAACAGGGCCAAGAAAGTTATAGAACTAGAGAGGCATTATTATTGGGTTGGGGCAGGTTTTTTTTTTCCAACATAATATTTTTATCCATTATTTGGGAATTGCAGACACCTGGATTACACTCACTTTCCAGTCCTCTCAGGTCTGCTCCCCCACCCTTGTGGCTCCCCCTAACCCCCAAAAAAGGAGGAGGAAGAGGAGGAAGAGGAGGGAGAGAGGGAGGAGGAGGAAGAAGAGGAGGAGGAAGAGGAGGGAGAGCGGAATAGGAGGAGGAGAAGGAGGAAGAGGAGGAGGAGGAGGAGGAGGAGGAGGAGAAAACAAGTCCAGTTTATGTTACCCATATATGTACTGGAGCATGGGCAAACTCCCAGTGGTCAGCCACTTAAAGAAAACTGGGTCCTTCCCCTCCTGCATCCCCACCAGAAGCCATCAGTTGTGGAGAGCTTCATGTCAGCATCCTTGTCACAGTTTGAAAGTGTTCTCTTTATGGCTTTCTGCCTAGGCTGTTACTGGGGGGGGGGTGGTTGGGAGTTGGGGGGAGAGGGGTTGTCATAGAAGCCTTGTGTATGTCTCTTTCTCAACCAGGAGTCTGCAGTCATTGACTCTCTTGGAGGCAACTTTCCCCCTTCTCTCTGTTTCTCTGATCTGACAGCAAGGACAGAGAGTAATGGTGGGGCTGTAATTCAGGGGCAGTACTGGCTGATAGGCAAGCATTCTAAGACTGAACTTAGACAGTGTTCAGAAGTATAAGGAACACTGGGCACAGGCTGCCCTGGCAAGTTAGGGTCTCGGGACTGGCAGTTCTTAGACTTTTTTTTTTCCTAATTGTCTTTTATGTTCTTTGACTAACCTCTCTTCAATTCTTTCTATACCAACTTCACCTTCCACCTCTGTAAAAGAGGACCTTCTGCTCTCTGCTCCTGTGAGTTTGACATTTTAAGCTTCCATGTAGAAACAAGATCGTGTGGTATTTGTCTCTTTGAGTATAACTAATTTAACTTAGTCCTCCAAGTTCATCCATGCCGTCACAAATGACAAGATTCCCTTCTTTTGTAAGGCTACAAATAATATTCCATGTCCTCTCCCTTCTAACTCCATTCCCACCCCCATATTAGATCTTCTTTAGCTGTTTTATTTATTTTTTATTTATCTATTTATTTATTTCTCTGTCTCAACCAGGATATCACTCCCCTAGGAAGTCATTATTGGCTCTTTCTCCCCACATCTGGACACCATTCCCCCAGCATAAATCTGCTCCTTTTGTAAGACAGAGATATCTTAACAAAACATTACATGGACATGTCCGGTCTCAAGATAAACCAGTTCTCTGACAAGTTCACTGGCTGTTGGACCTCCTCTGTTTCGGCTTCCAGTGGAGTTCCTGGGTTCATTCAAGGATAGGAATGGCACAGTCGCATTTACATGACATGTTACCAACCTGAAAATAAGTTTAAAATGAACTCCTTAAAGAAAGGGTTTTAAATTTGCCAAATAAACTTCACTGAAGTTTTGTTTTGTTTTTTAACTTACAACACAGCTCCTGGACCTGACTGTAGCTATCAACATGAAGTGAGTCTGAGGGTTTGGTGGAAAGTGACCATGGTATCAGAACTCAAGATGGCTGAGTGCAGAGTCAGATAAATTCCCTGCTTAGACGTCAGGAAGGCAGAAGAATAAAGCAGAGGTGTGTGTGTGTGTGTGTGTGTGTGTGAGAGGACACACAGCAGGGAGCCCACTGTCTACATTCCCAGAGGAAGGCACTTCCCCTAGGGTCTCCTCTGTCTGACTAACAAACATATACCAAGCTCTAATTGTTAGCCAGACACTGTGTTTGAAAGGCACTATAAGACAGAGGCTGCCCTTTATTCTAGGAGAAACACAGACATTTAAGGAGATGGCGGGATGGTCCATACAGCACAGCTTATTCTCCACGCAAGTGGACAGCCCCGCTCCCCCTCACATCTGTGCTCTCTGGGCCATGGCATTGCCCCATCCACCCCACTCACTCACGGCCTCACTCACCCCTAGCCTCGACCCCATTCCCCTGTTGTGCTTTCTTCAGGGTACACACAACCATGTGAAAGTATCGTTTGTTTCTGTCTAAAGCTTACACTGAACTCTGCAAGTAAGGACTTGTGTCTATTCATTCAAAGTTGCTTACCCTGAGGCTAGAAGAGTGTTAGGGGAATTCTTTCATTCATCAGTCCATTCGAGGACTGATCTGGGCCCTTGGAGATTTGGGCTCTTTGGGTAACAAAGAGTCTCTTCTCATCTAAAGCCAACTTTCTGGTTGAGCAAGGACACCAATCTTCATCCAGTGGTTTCATCAGTTAATTGGCGTGTCATTTAATCATCATAAAACCCCGTGATATAACTGTAACCCCGTGCTACGGGTGAGGAAATCTATGGACAGAGAGGCCATGAGAGAACAAAGCTGGTGGTTCATGGTAGAGTTAACATTCATATTCAGGGAGTCGGGTCTACAGCTGACTGTCAGCTATGGAACCTTTGTATAAACACACAGCATGGATCCGGTAAGAATTTGATGTTGAACAGTACTAGGAGCATAGTAACATCATAATGGAGCAGGGGAAAGTCAGGTCTCATTGAGAAAGTGACAAGAATTCCAAGGGAGGGTGTATGTCTGCCTCTCTGTGTGTCCCTGTGTATGTATCTTTGTGTGCATGTCTGTGTGTGTGTGTCTGTATGCAGGGTGTAGGCAGGAGGCACTCTAGGCAGAAGGCAGTTCCAAAGGCTTGTAGAACAGCAGCCATATAGTCTAGCAGGAGTACAGGGAGGCTGGAGGAAGAGATCTGATGGAATCGTACCTTGAAGACCCTCCTATTGCCTGAGTGGCAGTTCGAACTGAACCATGGAAGGACTAAGAAGAGAGACTGAGTGGTGGCATTCTAGGGTCCACAAGTAACATTTCTGAAGGGTGAGAAAATGGTACCCGAATATATCAGGGTAACTACATGGGTGCCAAGGAACTCAGATGTAAAGGACTGTAAGCAAAAGGTCTGAGAACTGGGATAGAAGAGCAACATCTTCTGTCCTGGCGGCATGGCTATTCATCACGACCCTCATCATCTCTGTCCTGATTCTTTTTATCAAACTGAATTGTCAGTCGTCCCCGCCCCCAGCCACCCCCGTCCAGTTAGCCAAGGACCTCAGTGTATTCTACTGGCACTCAGTTCACAGTGATGGCTCCAAGACATGAGATTATTAGCTCTTCCACTGCAGGAATGCAGAACCAAGCAGGGCAAGCTCTCTCTCTGGAAGGCACTAAATGGTAATCTCAGTGAAGAGTAACACCAGGAGGGGTCCAGGGATCCAGGGAAAGTGCTCGGTTAATTGTAACCAGTACGTACTTCTTTCCTTCATCATCAAGACCAGATTTGCTCCGTGCATCCCCAGCTATACACAGCTGAAGCTGGCTAGCTGCTCAGTAAATATTATGCTTAATGAAAACAGAGGAACAGAATGTAGATGGCCTATTTCACCTGGGCTGAGTTCTGCAAAAATACACCTTCTCTCCCTCAATGCAAACACAATGCAAGTTTCTTTTGGGGGAAAGGAATGGCCAGAGAGGGAGGAAATACATTTTCATTCTCTGCAAAGACCCAGTGCTAAATGGTACATAAGGAATCGGTGCTCTGGCTCTTTAGCTGTTATCGTTGTTAAACTGTCCCTAGCACCCCACATAAGTACACGATCACCCACTCTCCTCTGCCGTGGAAAGGCATTCTGGAGGGCCTCTGTTGGCTCCCTAGCCCCTCCTGTTCTTACTGGCATCCTCCTACCAGAGCCTTAGAAGCTGACCCCCCATGTTTGTCAGGGTGAGATGACAGACTGATTTATGTCAAGGTTTCCAGTTTTAGATGCTATTTCTCTCCATCTTCCTGAGCATAAAGAGGAAGGCAGGCTGTACCCTTAAAGTGGTTTGCAGCCTAGAGAGGGACCAAAGAGCTGGGTGTCCATGGCAATGAAACAGACTGGACCGGTTCCTTCTTATTTCTTCATCACACTGTGTGAGTGTCAAGAGAAGGAAGTAGCAAGAGAGAAACTGATAAAACTCTACACCTCCAAAAAAAGACAGGAGAAGAGAGGGAGCACAACTTGGGAGGAAGAAGTAGCCTTGGAAGAGGAGTGGGGAGGATAATGATGAGGCTAACTATAATAAAAGTACACTTATAGAATGTCATAACAAAACCTATCATTTTGTATAATTAATACATTATTTTTATTAATTATAAAATAATGTAAATTATCCTGTTTGATAACTATGTAATATATAAATAATATACAAATATATACTATTATATATGTAATAAGTATATATCAAATATAAAATAATATAAACATATAAAATAATAAAAATTAACAAAATAAACTCGCCACAGGTGAGGAAACACCACTTGGGAAGTCACCAGGCTAATCTGCTCTGATTGGGCAAAGATGCCTGCCTCTGAGACTATGGGAAAGAAGTTTCCCCTTGGAATGTTTATAAGAAACTCTCAATATTTGGAATGAATTTGTAATGTGCATTTCCCTTCATGATGTGACTGTTGTGCAAGAGTCAAAGGGGAAAATGGCATTTTCCATTAGAAACAGGGATATTTGGTCTGTGATTTTATAAACATGAGATGGTAATATCATAAGTGGGTAACTGTGAGTTATACCATGTAAAGCTTTCAATGGCGAACTTTGAATCGAATGGCACACAGCCTCTTTGCATACGGATTTCTGGGAAAAGCTGTAAAGAAAGAACTATTCCTTGGAAAGTCAGGAGAAAGCCAGAACTGTGTTCAAGAAGCAACAGCTGACGTTCCTCCCCTCCCCTTCTACCTTGGCAGAGGCCGGGGCAGCAGCTGCCAGAGCAGGGCTCTCACTTTCCCTCAAAACGACCGCTCATGGAAAATGTTATTTCAGGCACTAGGAGTTAAAGTTTCTGATTTCTTTTTTCCTCCCAACCTCAGACTTTATTTTTTTTCCAACTTCATTTGTGCAATTTTGGATTAGTATGGGGTACAATAGACAAACACAATGTCAAAGCCATTCCTGCGGAACCCTGCATCCTGTGGACAAATTATGAAAAAAAAAACAAAAAAAACAAAAAACATAACCAAGGCCCGAGAAGAAAAACAACATGGTTAGAGGGCTCACAACATCAAAGCGTTTGTGTTTGTTTTGACCCTCAAGTATAATGCTCTAGCTAGGTTACCGTTTGGTAATTGGAAACACCAGTACTTGAATATTAATATGAACTTCAACTTAATTATCTTGTTACTAAATCGACTTTCTGAAAATCTTTCCTTTGCATTTTTCTGCTAACCCTGTCTACCCATTTCTCTGTACACACCCAAAATTAAGAAAGGTTTTCAAGAGTATGGAGGCTTTGCAAACTTGCCCTGCAGGCTAGTTGGGTAAACTGTGCCTCGGAGTCTCGGAAAAATCTTTTCTATATTTACACCCGTTACTGCGATTTCTCACTTTCTTGGCGCACACAGGCAACTCCAAATAAAACCATCCCAAGAGAACCGGGGAGGCGTTTCTCCTGGCTCGGGACACTGGGTTAGCCATCAACTCCTCCCTCCCGCGGGTCTCCAGGGATGCTCTGCGGCGGCGGCGGGGGAGGAGGAAGGAGTGGGCGGGGAAGGCGCTGGTGCCCACCTTGCTCGCAGGTGCCCTTGCTGACCTGGGTGATGGCCTTCTCCCCGCGGCTCTCCGCACGCAGGCTGGCGGCGCGCAGCTGGCAGCCGCTGGGGTAGGTGATGCCGTCGCTGCCGCACACCGGGTAGCGGCTCTTGCACACGCACACGGCCAGGGTCGCGGGACCGCCGGCTGCTGCCCCGGCTTTACCCTTCCGCCTCTTGCGGCTCTTCACGCACTCCATGCCCGGCGCGCAGTGCCCCCTGCCGGCCGCGCCGCCCCCGCACGGCTCACCCTCGCCTCGAGCGCACACCGGGCAGCAGCCGCACGCGTCGCGGGTCTCACCCAGCGGGCAGCCGAGCGGTGGCAGCGCGGGGCAGGAGGCCGGCACGCACGGGCCGCAGGCATCCGAAGAGGAGGAAGAGGAGAGGGGCAGGAGCAGGAGCAGCAGTCCGGCTGCACCCAGCAGCAGGGTGCGCGGCGGCCGCTCCATCACCGGGTGGCTGGACGCGAGCGCGCGAGTGAGCCGTCTGGGTCCCGGAGGCCAACCCTTAAAGCCGCTGCCCCGCCCGGTGCTCCGCGGGAGCCCTCCCCCGGGGCGGAGAGTCTGCCCGCTGCCCGCCCCGCTCCGCCCGCTCCGCCCGCGATCCGACCTCCCGCCGTCGCCGTCGTGGGTATCTTTGCTGCCCTGGCGAGCTCGTCCCACGCCCACCACGCGTGCTGGCCAGCTCCTGCTCAGCCCCCTGCCCCTGTCCTCTCTCTGCAGCACTGGAGGGAACTTGCTCGTTTTTTTCCAGATGCAGTTTTTTTTTTTTAACTTTTTTTTTTTTTTTTTTTTAACAACTAGGACTTTATGAAAATGTACTTTTTACTTCATTAAATTCTCGTGGGTCTGGGAAACCTGAGTGCTTTGTGGTTACTCTTTTAAGGATAGACTACGAAGGGAGTAGGGTTTGTGTCCCCTTTGGCTACGGGGCTGGTGTGGTTTTTGATGCCATGTTCTTCTTTTGGGAACCTCATAATCTCTCCTATCACCCAAGCTATCTGACGCTGAGTCAAGTTTAAAATTCTTTTTAAAAGTTATGGCTTTATGTAGGGAGCCATTCAACCGCTCCTTAAAGACGGCACCGACCGCCTCAGCTGTACTGGCATAAACAACTCTTAATTGGCATTAGGCTATGTCAGCTGTTGTTTGATCTTGTGCCCGAGACCACCTGGTGTATGAGCGAGAGCCACAGGGCAGCTTGGTGATTGGCCAGGACAGGGTTTAAATTGGCTGCTCGGGGTTCGGGGCCATTCCACCATTTTGCTACTTTATGTTTTCCTGAGTAAACCGTCCTGAGAAGAAACCTGGTTGTCCTGTGTCTTATTCCCTGCTGGGCAGGGACGGCGCGCTACAGCTTTAGGCTTATTTATTTTTATTTTATGTGTATGGATGTTTTGGCTGCATGTATGTGTACATTATGTGTGTGCCTGGTGCCTCCGGGGGATGGTAAGGTAGAAGATATGATACCCTGTTACTGGAGTTATAGACAGTTGTTAGCCACCTTGTGGGTGCTAGGAATCGAACTCAGGTCTTGGATGTGAAGCCAATGCTCTCTTAACTGCTAAGCCATTTTACCAGTCCCTTCCTTTTTTTTTTTTTTTTTTTTTTAAGCATTTTATTTTGTGTTTGTGAGTGAGTATGTTTGTGGATCCTCGTGCCAAATGTGTGGAGGTTAGAGAACTCGGGGCAGCTGATTTTCTCTGTCTACTATGTGGGTCCTAGGGCTTGAATTCTGCTTATCAAGCTGGTTCCCAAACCACTGGCCTGGGTTATTATTTAAAACACACAGAGAAGACCTTTTAGAGGAAGGCTACTATTGGACCTGCGGGGACAATGGTCTTGTGTCCTGTTTCTTTAGGATATTTAGCAGTTCAGTGCTCACACAGATAGCAGTTACCAGGGATCAGGATCTCTGATCCCAGAAGGAAGAGTTTGAGACAGAGCTCACTGGAGTCCACAGAAGCACTAGTCTTAGGGACTAAGAACAAGACATTCGCTCATTTTAAGGATTAATGAACTCAATATCAAACGATTAAATTATATACACCTGGCCCAGAAACACACCTTCCCACTTTAAAAACTAAAATGACCATGTTCCTTATGAACAACTGTCCCCAGAGCAGTGATTGTCCCTGGCTGGTCTGCAAACAGCTGTAGGGGAAGGAAGGCTGGCAGAGGGCCAGGGTTGTGGAGCCCTCTGGAGGCCTGAGCTGCACAGAAGGTGTGGAGTCTAGGTGACCAAAGCCAGTGTACCCATTGATCACATATCAGGTGGCACCACGTGGTACAGAAGTGGCGTGATAGGACTGCTCTGGGCCTGGAGGTCCTGCCTAGGCCCCTATCACTTTTTTCTTTTTTGCGTAAATCCCAGAATTTGTAGCAAGGTCTGTATGTGGTTGTTCCTACAAGTCTGTCCCTGACTACTGCATACTTTAAAAACATTACTTACAAAACCAGCAAGTTGAGAACTCTATTCTCACCTAGAAAAGAGGCTACTGATTTCTGGCTTCTCTTCAGCATATTCTAGAAGAATAGCGTGTTTTTGAGTTTAGATGCTGACATGATAGATTTTTTTTTTTTTTTTACATATGCTTGCTTTTGTCCCACAACAAGAGAAGTTTATTAGTAAACCTGGTCTTAGTAAATTTGGTCTTAATCAGACCAAACATAGAGTGCAAGCTGCTTCCTGTTCAGCTTCAATTTTATTAACCTATTGCTAGAGATCTCAGCTTGATTCAGCAATCTATTATGGCTACTTCTCATAGCTTCAGGTTCCCCAGAAGTCAAAGTTGCCCCAACACAAGGACTTCAGGGTAAGTCATTTACTTGGAAGGCCACATAGAGGCATACCTTTTGAGAGTGTGACAGATAGGAAGTGAACAGGAAAAAAGGATGGCAATAAAAGGTGCATATATTGGTGGCAGTCTCCTGTGTGTCTATGTGTCCCTGTGTCCATATGTCCATGTGTGTGTGTTTCCATGTGTGTGTATGTGTGTGTGTGTCGGGGGCAGAGGCTGTGATTGCAGTCACAGGGGTGGGGTTGTTCCCCAGTGTGTAAGTCCTGTATCAGAGCTGTCAGTGAGGACACAAGCATATGTAGCAGTAAGCTTCCTTCTCTGACCCTTCCTGCTTAGCCAGCGAAACCAGCAATCAGAGTTCCCTTTGTGAAGGGGCACCTAGTCTGTGGTAGTGTCAGTCAAGCTGAAAGAGATGAGAAGAGAAAGAGACTTGGTTATCTAGAGAAAAGAGGCAATTTGAGTTACGATCTCCATAGTTATGGAAAAGGCATTTGACAAAACCCAACACCACACCTCATAAGAACCCCCAGAACTCCTGTCTCTAGCTCCATATGTAGCAGAAGATGGCCTAGTCGGCCATCATTGGGAAGAGAGGCCCCTTGGTACTGCAATCTTTATATGCCCCAATACAGGGGAATGCCAGGGCCAAGAAGTTGGAGTGGGTGGACAGGGGAGCAGGGAGGGGGGAGGGGGGAGGGGGAGGGGACTTTCGGAATAGCATTTGAAATGTAAATTAAGAAAATATCTAATAAAAAAATTGGAAAAAAAGTTACAAAAAAAAAAAGAATGTTCATCTCACTGGAAATGAATGGGCACTTAAAGAGAAATTTAACACTTCCCTTCCAAGTGAGATGTTGTCATCTGCTTGGCTTCAGTTTGAGTGAAACGAAGGGCCAGAGTGTCCATACCAGGTTATGTCACATGCAACAGAGATGCATTTGCCTCTTTCTGTTTTATATGGGGTCTTTCATTTTATTTCCTTGCCCTGGAAAATTCCATTCTTTTCCAGTCAGATGAACATTTGGATGAAGAGGCATTGGGTTTTGTCAAATGCCCTTTCCATAGCTATTGAGATAGAAACTAAAAATGCCTCTTATTTTATCAACATGATATGTTTCATTGATTTATTTTTTATTTTTTGTCTTAGTTAGGGTTTTACTGCTGTGAACAGACACCATGACCAAGGCAACTCTTTTTTTTTTTTTTTTAATGTTTTTTTCGAGACAGGGTTTCTCTGTGTAGCCTTGGCTATCCTGGAACTCACTCTGTAGACCAGGCTGGCCTCGAACTCAGAAATCCGCCTGCCTCTACCTCCCAAGTGCTGGGATTAAAGGCGTGCCACCACACCTGGCCCCAAGGCAACTCTTATAAGGACAATATTTAATTGGAGCTGGTTTACAGGTTCAGAGGTTCAGTCCATTATCATCAAGGCTAAGGCATGGCAGCATCCAGGCAGGCATGGTGCAGGAGGAGTCTTCTAAGAGAACCCTGACTTCCAGGCAGCTGGGGTGAGAGTCTTATAACCCACATCCACAGTGATATACCTACTCCAACAGGGCCACACCTTCTAATCCTGCCACTCTCTGGGCTGAACAATATACAAACCATCACATTTTTGAATGTTAAAATCATACTTTCATTCCTAAAATAAATCTTACTTCATCATAGTATAAAACCTTCTTTTTTTTTAATTATTCTTGAATTTTTTTACATGTTTCTGGAATTTATTCTTTAGAATTTTTTTTTTTTTAATCCTTGTGTACTATCCATAAGAGATGCTGGCTTTGGGTTGAAGAGATGGCTCAACAGTTAAGAGCACTGACTGCTCTTCTGAAGGTCCTGAGTTCAAGTCCCAGCAACCACATGGTGGCTCACAACCATCCGTAACGTGATCTGACGCCCTCTTCTGGAGTGTCTGAAGTCAGCTACAGTGTACTTACATATAATAAATAAATCTTTTAAAAAAAAGACATGCTGGTTTTGTCTTATGACTTTGGTTTTGCTATTATGATAATAGTGGTACCATGCAATGAGTTAGAAAATGTTTGCACATCTTCTATTATGGGGGTGGGGAACTGATTTCTGAATAATTAATAATAAAATTTTGGTATCTTTCTCGAGTGAAGCTTTTCTTCTTGAGAAGTTTTAAAATTACCAATTCCTTTTTTTTTTTTTTTTTTTTTTAAAGATCCATTTTATTCATCATATGCAAGTACACTGTAGCTGTCTTCAGACAGTCCAGAAGAGGGAGCCAGATCTCGTTACGGATGGTTGTGAGCCACCATGTGGTTGCTGGGATTTGAACTTATCACCTTCGGAAGAGCAGTTGGGTGCTCTTACCCGCTGAGCCATCTCACCAGCCCCCTAAAATTACCAATTCTTTTCTTTCCTTCCTTCCTTCCTTCCTTCCTTCCTTCCTTCCTTCCTTCCTTCCTTCCTTCCTTCCTTTTCCAAGACAGGTTTCTCTGTGTAGCTTTGGCTGTCCTGGAACTCACTCTGTAAGGTGGGTGACACCACCATCTCACCTTCTACTTTTTATTAAACTTTCGATTGGCCTTTATAGTCTGTTGGAGTTGCTATTACTAAGTACCAAATACTAGATGGCTCAAACAATAAGAATTAATTTTCCCACAGTTCTGGAGTCTCCAAGACAAGTTGGAGACTCATATGAGAAGGCGCTGCTCTAGGCCGCTCTCTGGCTTTCACACGGCCACTCTCTCTCTACTCACCTGTCTACAGCTCTTTGTGCACGCACAGCTTTGATATTGTGGGTTGACTCTCCCTTGCTTCGTCAAACTCATCTGGGGGAAGCCCTAATTCCCAACTCATCAAATATGACTGCATTTGGAGATAGAGGCTTCGAAGATCCTGACATCTTTAGAATGGGGTCCAATGTGCCTCACTAGAAACTACTGAAGGAAAAAGGAGGGGACCCTGGGGTGTCATTCACACAGAGAAAGGCCAGTGAGGGTTCAGTGAGACACCAGCCATCTGAAGTCCAAGGAGAGAGGCGCCAGAGAGACACCCTTGCTACACCATGGTCTTAGCCCATCCCTTTGACAGAATACATCTCTGATGTAAGCCATGAATTCTGGTGCTGCGTTACAGCAGTTCTAGGCAGTCAACACACCCAGGCTATAACCATCTGGTCTGGTAACTTTGGGGAGCCAGGGATGAGAGTCTATTCTTTCTTGTCCATTTGTCTTTCCTCCCTCCTCTCGTGATGGTGTGGGCTCTCAAGGCTAGGACCAAGAGGGATGGAGAAAGAGGAGGAAGCTCCTGTCTCTATGAATCTGATTCATATGAATATGAATAGTGAACAGTCCTTTCACTATTGCTGCTGATTTTACAGTCACACGGAGTACTCATGGATATTTGGTATGAGGCAGGTCTCCAAAGACTAGCTCTCTTATAGGGTTCAGATGTTGATTCCTTGAAGGGCCTTTTGGTATCTCTTCATAGCACAGTCCACTGGCACATGAGAAAGGACCAACACAGCTGATGTCCAGGAACTGAGCCAATCTCACAGCTCATCCACAGTGTTTTTTACAAGCTGACCTGACATCAGCAGCCAGGCCTCAGTGTTATTAGAATCCCAGCTGATGCTTGCAGCTGAGCCACACTGTTGTCCTGTGGGGCATAAACAATCTCACAGATCATCCTCTTTAGGCAAGGTCATTGTGTCACTCAGAAATACCAAGTGTCGCCTCCGCTGCCAAGTGAGACCACTTTGCAAATTACAGCTCTATCTTGCTGCCGTCTGCCTTCCTTCCAGATAAGATATTCCTAGGGAAGACCTCCCAAGAGGATGCTTGGAAGCTTAGATGGTATCAAACTATACGTGCTATGCTTTTTTTTTTTATTCCCCAAATGTGCAAACTTCTGATAAAATTTAATCTGTAAATCAATCACAGTAGGAGATTAGGAACAATGATAATTAAAATGGAACAATTATAACAACATATTGCAGTGAACTTATTTAAAAATGTATGCATGGTTTACTTCTGGAATTTTCTGTTTGGTATTTTAGTGTTTTGAGTGTGGGTAATTGAAATGGGGAAAGCAGAGCTTCAGCAGAGGAGGGGGTGACTGTGCTCATGGGACAGTCCCTGTGTCACAGGACTGTCCTGTTCCCTGACGACATCAACCCACAGCCAGCGCCTCCCTCCCTTCTCTCAGCTGAAGTTCAAGCTCTCTGATAGGCTCTTCCAACACTCTTTTACAAGAACCTCATGGTTCCGCTTGGTATCCACTCGCCTGTAGTAAGTCTTGGACTTTCTTGACTTATTCAACTATAAATGTGACCCTCGTGATCATTGACCGAAGGCCAGTGACACATGGATGATTTCCTGTCTCATCTCTTTCACATACTACACTCTAGAGCTCTTTGCTGATGGATCTTTGATGAGCTGTGGCTCACACATCCTGCTCCTCTTCCTTCTCCTCTTCTTCCCTCTCCTCTGTCTCTTTCTCCTCTCCTTACTCCTCCCCTCCTCCTCTTCCTTTCCCCCCCTTCTCCTTTTTGAGACCGTTGCCACTCAGTCTAGCCTGGAGCTCTCTCTGTAGCCCAAGGTGGTCTTGAACCCATGATCCTTCTAGAAGTAGCACAGGTATCTGCCCTCAGGCCTGGCTCATGAACTATTTTTCTTATTGAGGCATCTCCAACATTTTTTTAGTCCAACACTCTTCATGGCTTCTGTGGAAAGCACCTGGTACTCTGCTACATCCTCTCTTCTGAGCCTGCACGTGGTAGACTTCTGTTCTCGGGCAGAGCCTGACTTGAGAGTGGGATGCTTGTCTCCTTTTCTTACAAGAATCATGAACCCCAGAGTTCCTCTCATCTTGGTTTGTTTGTTTTTCTTTGTTTTGGGTCTTGCAAGAATGGGGAAAGCAGGCTGGAAGTGGAGTGGGAATCCCCTCTGCATTTGCCACTGGGATCTCACTTATCCCAACATGTCTTACAGGAACTGGGAGGATAGCGCACAGGGTTGGGTTCATCATGACAGTGACACTTTGAACTTCGGAGGAACCCAACTTTTGGGTGGGCATATGGGGTGCATAGCACCTTTTGAATTGTGTGTCCTAGGGCTGTTATTTGGTGAGGGGAGAAGTTCAAATCCACACTCTGTTAGACTAGTACAGCATCTTTCGTCTTCATCATGTCTTCATCTTTCTCTCATATCAGCATCACTGTCATCATCATCATCATCATCATCGGTAGGAGGGAGATTGTCAGGGTGTGATCAGTGTATATGATCATTGTAGTCCAGACAGCAGTGCGTGAGCAGGGGCCAAGCCGGTGCAAATCACTCTGGCACCCTCCAGCAACCAGAGGAAGCCCAGTCTAGCTGAAATGTGTTGGCAGAAAAGTGAAAAGCAACGGGGTTGGAAATAGGGCGGATGTTGGTAGCCCAAGGTCCTTGCATACAATGTGGACTTCCGACTGGACCTTATAGAAGCTATAGTATAGATGATGGTGAGCTATTGAGAGGTGCAGGGGAGAGGCAGGATCAGGTCTGTAGGGTATAGAGGTCTCCATGTAAGTAAAAGGGAACGGTTTCTAACAGGAATAGGCTTCAAGAAGGAATGGGATTTCCACCTTGTTTACATAGTGCCATTTGGGGAATTAAAAAACAGCAACCATACTGGGGGGACGTGATGCAGAGGACATGGTACCACTGTGAAAACCCCGAGGGAGGTAGCTCCAGCCTGTACCAGGGTGAATGGTGTAACATATAGAGGTCAAAGTGCAGATGCACCTTCTGGGTTGGGAAGTAAACTGGCAGGGAGGTTCAGAGCCAACCTTGTTTCTGGTACAGAAATGGTGCTTAATTAAAAGATTTAAATGTTAGTGGATAAAAGACAAGGATATCTGGACACCTACTCTGGCAGGACTCCCTGAAGACTTGAAGTCTGGTCACAGACTGGAAGGCAGAGACGATCACGTGTGTCCATTCCTTCACATGTTGTGACAGAAAGGGTTCACTCTCCATAATCATTGCTGGGACCAGGCCTGGATGGAGATGGCACAAGACGACGAGAGAGAGGGTTCCCTCACACAGAGGGGTGTGGTAGATGAGAGAGTTTAAAAGCAGAATCTGCAGGCCTTGAAAAGTGGCTGACTGTGAGACGTCAGCAGAGGCCCTGGCATTTCTCTCATGGTGGACTGAGGTAAGGAGGAAGCTGTTTGTAAACTGGACTGTGTTGGGGGAAGAGAGCAAGCAGAACTTCTGCACTGTTTACTTGAAGTCTGTCCTTTGGGAGTGGGAAGCTGGACCTTCCCCAGTGATCATATCATATTGTTTTAGAAGCATCTGTGAGACATATGCTGATTTCTTATCAGTATCTGTCTCCTGTCTTAAAAAGAGGTGCAGCTATGTAGGGAAATCCCTAGTGATATAATTGAAAGGGGATTAATAGCTTACAGAGAACCTGGAGGAGTCTGGAAGTCACTTAAAGCTCACTGAATATGTAGCAGTCCATGAGCCCTGATCTTCAGGTGCCACGGGCCAAAAGTATCTGAAGAATACCATCAAGGAGGATACTTTCGCTGGTCTTTTTGTACTCTGATCCACTCATGGCAAAAGCATTGCAGAAGGTCACTGTATAACAGCTAACTTGCAAATGTGCATAGGATATGCAAAGAAAAATTAGAATTTTTTTTTTCAATTCTAACCCTCCCTTACCTCTATCACACAGGCCTGTTAAGTCTCTAAGAGCTTTGTTTTCTGCCTTGGCGTTCATTATTTTACATTTTAGCTTTTGAATTAGCATAGAGTTTTACAGGTATGCCACCCTATCAAATGAACAGGAGAGAATGTCTTTTTGTGACAAGTTGAAAAAAAAAAGTCTTTGGGTTATTCCATAATGAGGCTTCCTTTTTACTTTGTAGCAAGGAAGGTAAAAGGGAATGGTTTCTAACAGGAAGAGACTTCAAGAAGGAATGGGATTTATTTAGTGGGAAACGGGGCAGGGCTCCCTGTTCATCATCTCTCTGATACCCTATTCCACAGTTCATCTTGGCAGCTAGACAAACAAACAAACAAACAAACAAGCCTCATCACTACCTGGGTAATGAGGCACCGAATGTGGGTGAAGAAAACATGTCAGTGGGTTAGTCGCAATCACAGCTGAGAGAGACAGGCTGGTCCAGGAAGGTGCCTCAGAGGGGCCTTGGAGGGTTGTGAGGGTGAGTCTCAGATAGCATCCAGCAGGTGCCATCCAAGCAGACAGCCAGCTGGGAGAATAGGATCTTGAATAACAATTCTCCTCACAGGAGTACTGTTTGTTTTTAAGCTTGTTAAAAGTGTCAGGGAAACAACAACATCCCTTTCACCAAAACAAAAGGCTCACTTAAAACAAAATGGCTGACACACAAATGATGTTGGTAAGTGTTTGTTAAAGCTTCATAGGCACCCGTCTGGCTCATCAGCCTCTGGGGAGAGAGGGGAGTGTGAGAGATGGAGGGAGCAAGGGAGGGAGTGGGGGAAAGAGAAGAGACAGACAGACAGAAACACACAGAGAGAGGCAGAGACAGACACATATAGAGGGACTCTAAAGAGCAGCGACTTTTATTTGGCAATGGCACTACGAAAGGAACTCCTGTCAACTCTGAGCCAGTCAAGGGAGATTGAGGCAATCGGAAGTTGTTACATTGTTACAGGGCGAAGCAGAGGATTGCAGGAGAGATTTCAAAACACTCACCCTTGGCTACCAGGATTAATAACAGGGTAGCATTGGGGTCCAAGACTAGACAGTTAGCTGTGAGCAGTTGTCTGTGCAGGGGTATTTTGCCTGTTTTCCCTGGCTCCTGCCCAGTCGGGATTCCAGCAGAGCCTTGTGCCGTGGTTCTGCTCCTTAGTCATTTGTACGAGAGCTCCTCTCCTTCACAACTTCCTGGCTTCCTCTTTCACACACTTTTGCTGGAGCTTGATACAAATTTCTTCATTTTGGTACGGACACATTTGGCACTGCCAAGCTTCAGATCAAAATCTCTTAATGCCAAGGCACTACCCTCGGTGGCACCGGCAGTGTTTGCTCACCACACTTGTTTTGAAAGAGAAGTGCTGACGGCTACTACATTCGTGGAAATATTGGAAACTAAGAGGCCATGTTTGTATTGTCTTACTGAGAGGTGCCATTTTTAGGCTTCCCCCCAGGGTTTAAAGGTATCATTTCTGTCCTTTTGTTACTTGGTATGGGTTCCTGAAAGCCCACCCAAAGCATCAATAAAGTTGGTTACTGGCTTCGATGTCAAGGTCTCCAGGGATAGACAGGTTGCTCCACAGATTTCTGATCCTTGGCAAAATGGCTGGAAGATGCCAGTGACTGATCCTCCATAGGCCTTAGTGAAATTTCTGTTGTTGGCTCCAGTTTCAGAAATTCACATGGCAGGTGAGTGTATTGCTGGTAAGATCTGTTGCGGGGGTGGGGGTGGCCTTGGTCTGTTGTTATGTATATAAATGCTAAATTCTGAACCCTAAGATCTATCTGGTTGACATCCAGATGGGGGCATTCTCACATACATAGTCCTGTGTTGTATAAACTTTGCTTCCCAACTTAAAGCTATTGGTTAATAAAAGGACAATAACTGGGCAGTAGAAACAGAAAGACAGGACTTGAGGATCTAGTGAGGGGTCTTCGGGGAGACCACAGGAGAAGGAAGAGAGGGAGACAGAGGGAGCAGGAGGTTGCCATCAGAGGAGATGAACCAGGAGCAAGTGGCCGATAGAAGTGCACCCTGAGGAGAAACTGATGGAACGGAAACAGCCTGGACAAGACTCAAACAGCAAGTAACATGGGGCATATGGTTTGCTTAGAGGGGAGAAGAGCATAGAGCCTGCCCAGTCGAGGCTTACAGTTTGTAAATAAAATACCAGGCTTTTGTGTCTTATATATGGGCAAGCTAGAATAACTAATTTATTTATAGAGATCAGTGGAGGCCTGACCAATGAGATGCAGACTTAGTGGAGGCCTGACCGGCTCTAAGAATGGAATACAGACCCAGTGGAGGTGTCTGGGAGGCCATCAATGGAGTGTTAAGAAGGGCTATTTAGGGGAGAAAGGCAGCCCCACCTCTTTAGTCATTGGAATGAGGGATAGATACAGATGTTTTCCAGATCCGTGTGTCTCTCAGAGGCCGTCTCACCAACCTTTGAAATCCTTTTGGTCACAGATTTTGGGTAATTCTACACCCATAGTGTTAGCCACAAGTGGCTCATTGAGGACTGAGTGTATGCTATCTCCAGTTGGATGTAGTGGCTGATTATTAACACCTGTTATTCTTAACACTTGGGAGGCTGAGGCAGGAGGATTACAAGTTTAAAGCAAGTATGGACTACATAATGAGTTCTAGACTAGATTGTGTTACAGAGACCCTATTTTAAAACCAACCAAACAACAATCCAGATCAAAGCAAATGAAACCAAGCCATTTCAAGGTATATCTGCCTTGACCCAACAGAAATTCTTATTCTTGGCTTCTTAAGCATTCCTGGACAATGGAAAGTTTCTACTGTGAAAACTCTCATGCAAAAAAAAAAAAAAATGGAGTCTTTCCTGGCACGGTCTATTAAAATGGAGCCAAGAAGCCTCTTAGGTCACAGCTGCCCGCTGCAGGGAATATCTTTTCAGCTCAAGCCAATGAAACAGCTGGCATGACTTTACATTGCAACTGACGATGGCCATGACTTTGTTCTTATGCATAACTGTTGCCACTGGGCAATCAGAGCTTGCCAGCTTTGGCCACCCAATACAGAGATTCCTTTCAAAACAACACATGGCTTTCTCTGTCCTAATAAAACCCAAGTCTTCTCATCTTCTTTAATATATCAGACTCCACTTTGGCCTACACACACATGCCCCAACTGGCAAGTCTTTTCTGTGTTCTTTATTCTGCACTAGATTATTATTATTATTTTTTAAAATTTGGCTCTGCATTTTTTTTTTATTCTGGCAACACCCATATAAACCTCATTATTTTCTAAGGATGAGAGGTTTGTTCCAGTTGTTTTAAAGAGAAGCCTTGCAGTCCTGGCCTCCGGCTGCACTGCCCCAGCGGTGCCCCTTTCTAGGCTCTAAAATGCCCATCTCCCCCATAGCTCCATGAGCTCTTTTTTAATTTCTGGAATTCCCCAGAGGCTGACTTCTTGTTTCCTTCACTCTTGGAGTCTGGCCTTTTCTGCTGGTTTCTGGGAATTGTCTTGCTCCTGAACATCAGCCAGGCCTGGAATCCTGGAGGCCAGCCACTCCCACATGGTAGACATCTTCAGTTAGGAAGCCCAGCTCCTCTTGCTGCCTGCCTGGGTTTGGCTGACATTGGGATGGCTCGCCCTTGTCTCTTGTCTTTCAAATGCATGTGTACTTACCACCTACCAGGCTATGTGCTTCTTCCTGAACAACTCAGACAGACAGACATCCATCCTGTCTGCCTTTCTTCCCTCCATTATCCCATCTTATAGCCTTTCCCATCTATCCACTAGCTTGGCCTGGGTGAGCCGTCTTTGTCAAACCCCTTTTCTTTCCCTGGGGGCCTTTAAGGTGGGAGTAGAATGAACTCTGACTGGGCTTCTCTGGAATCTTGCTGCGTGTGCTGTGTTTTCCTTTGGAGTTTATTTTAAGGGATTTTTAAGAGTTGATTTAAATGTTTACTCAGGATCCGTGGGAAGGAATGGAACCTTTCCCATACAGTGGAGATATCAGCCCCGGCCCCAAGAGCCTCCGTGCTCATCCCTCGGGGCTCAGTGCAGCCAGCTTCTAGCTCAAAGACCCTTGTCTAACCCTCATCTGGTACCTCTTTGGTGCCCGTCAGTACCTTAGTCATAAGCACACTAGTTTAACCTTCAGGCTGTGGAGTACGGAGGAGAGCATCTTGCCTCAGTTAAACTGGCTCAGTTAAAGAAAACAAGTAATAAAAACCAGAAACCGTGAGATTGAAAGCCAGCAATGAGTATTTCTCAAAAAACAACAACAAAATCAAGAATCTACTAAAAAAACAAACAAACAAACCTGACTCAGCCTTACTTCATCTGCAGTGGATGAATGAATGATTTTTTTTTTTTAATTCACACAGTATATACTGGCCACCTCCGTCCCTAAAACACACACACACACACACACACACACACACACACACACACACCTTATTTTAGATACTTGGTCCCCAGCTGGCAGTACTGTTTTAGGAGACTTAGGAGGTGTGGCCTTGTTGGAGGAAGTATGTCACTGGAGACATGCTTTTGAGAATGTAAAGACTCATGCCATTTCGAGTTAGCTTGTGGTTCAGGGTGCGAACTCTCAGCTCCTGCTGCAGCCACCACTACTGCCACGTCTGTGACCTCTGCTCTCTGCCATGGACTCTATCCCGCTGGATCATAAGCCCAAATAAACTCCTTCTTCTGTAGGTTGCCTTGGTCATGGTGTTTTATCAAAGCAACAGGAAAGTAACCCATACAAGGTCTTACTCTGTAGCTCTGGTTGCTCAAGAACCCACTATACAGACATCAGGCTGGCTTCAAACTTACAGAAACCGTATGCCTCTGCCCCTCAACTCCAGTGCTGGGATTAAAAGTAGGCACCACACCTGGCCCCTGCTCAGTTTTCTGATAATTTTCACACCCAGGTCAAGTTTAGGTGGAAACTATTCAGAATTCAAAATATGCACCTTCGCTTGGACCACACTAGGAGACACCAGAGAAGCAATACAGCCGTCACAGAAGCCAAGACTTTTGCTGAGCGCACACACATGTGTTAGTGTCCCAAGTGCATAGGAATTGCTAGTGCATTCACAGACCAACAATTATCCCATTAAATAACTCCTCAGAGCTTGATTTAACCATTATGAAAGATGTTTTGATAGATAACATCTGCTGTTGTTTTCAATTAAATATTATACCGCTGAACTTTGATTAAAAAGGGATTTAAACATTTTAATAGCCCCGTCTCTAGAAGAGGGCTAAGTGTAAAAAAGAAAAATGTCACTTCTTTAAATTGTTGGTCCCCTCGCTTTGTTGCTCTATTTTAACTGAATTCCCATTAATGACTGTTTAAAACTCACACAGTTTCGAATGCAGTAAATCGAGATGCAGAAATAGGGTCTCCGAGCCGGCACCGCTGTGTTCTCTCCTTCACTACTGCTACCTCGTTTCATTTTATGCTTTAATTAAACTGGGTATATTTTATGTTTTAGTTTGCTTTAGAACAACTGCCGTGCGTGTAATTGACACTATTTCATCTCTGGTAGAAAGTGCTGAGCTGAATTAAACACAACACTTGCATTTCCTACTGCATGTAAACTGTGGAAAAACTGAGAGAGAAATAATATGACTGGTATGTCTTTTCCAAGTTTCTCTGATGAGGGAAAATAAGGAAGCACCTCATAACTACTAATAAAGACAGAGGAAATCTTTACTTTTAGTGTAACACTTATATGTGTGCAAATAGATGTTCAGTAGCGTAAGGTACTTTTACTTGGTAGGTTTTCCCAAATGGTGTATAACAAATGATGAATGAATGCGTTGTGGCTGTTCTACCACTCGGTGTAAAAGGTAGATCCTCACACACACCTTTTTAAATTTTTTGTGCTTGGTTCTATTAATTTTAGTTTTGTCTATTATTTTTATCATCGTGTGCCCATGTGTCTAGACATTTGCGTGCCACAGCTGGCATGTGGAGGGTAGAGGACAGCTTTGCAGAATTGATTTTCTCTTTCCATCTTTATGTCGGTTCAAAGGATCAAGCGGAGAAGGTCAGATCTGCACAAGCTCTCTACCCCAGAGCCATGTCACCAGCCCTTCGCTCACACAGTTTTAAACATCTTCAGTCAAGCCATCAGGGTTAGCTTGGGTACATACGGCGGAGAAAGAACATAGCATATTTCAGTAGAGTTGGGCCTGGGGACATTTTTGTAAAAGGGCGAGATAGTAAATACTTTCAAATTCCTGGATGCTACTGTTTTTCTCAACCACACAGCTCAGCAGGTGCTGTAAGAAAACCATTGTGGATGATATGTAAGCAAATGAATGTGGGCTCTTTCTGGTAAAACTATTTACAAAGCAATCAGGTGGCTGTTTTGGACACATCGGCTTGGCTGACCCTTATTATCATGGATAATGAACAAGTACTAGGTGATGTTCACAGTAGAGGAAAGACCAACGGGTTAGTTAATGAGCTAGGGGCCTTAATGTACTTCCGTTTATGTATATATGATATGCATATATGCATATTCGTTTGTCTTGCAGTGGTTCAAATTAACGTCATCTCTTGATTTCCAGGTTTGAATTTTCTAGTGCATCTTGCAGTTTAGAACAGAGACCTAAACTCATCAACCTTTTCCTAAGTGTTCATTACGTTGCCAAATAATTATCCTAATTAAAACTTAACTCTCTTCACGTCCACGGTGGCTCAGCCTGTAATTGCAACACATTTGTCTTACACGCAAACTTGGCTTAAATCAAGAAAGACTTTGGGTGCCCTTTCCTTCTACAACAGTGTTTCCAGTTCAGCTCTGGCTTAGGTGGGAGTAGGGTCAGCTACAGCCAAGAAACCAAGAAGGTTAGCTAAGTGAGATTTGGAAATCGGATGCATGATTTTCTTCATAAAACATTAGAAAGCGATTTTTTTTGAAGCCCATGATCAGTTCCTCACAAATATTCTTGCGAAGTGTGATCTATGTGTGGCCCGTTCTTGTGATGTTCTCATAGCGTGTTTGCCATCCTTGCCTTTCTGTAGTCATGGTGGTCTTCCTCAAGAACAAACACCCATTCTGTGCTAGTTGCTTTGTGGCAGAATAGATGCTTCCTGGTATAGAATTGATGATGCAGATCTTTCTTATTAAGAAGGCGGGGCTCCAGTGAAAGCCAGTGTCTGGAATATTAATTTTGAAAGGAGAGCAGCATATCTGCCTGTCAAAAACTTTTCCTTTGTGTGAGGTTGGGGTTGCCTGCAGAAGACAAACTCACCTGCACCAATATATTTTTCTGTGTAGGTAGAATTGTCTAACTATGTATGTATGTATGTATGTATGTATGTATGTATGTATGTATTTTAAGGACAAAATGTTAATTATTTCCTGGGCTGGCTTCTAGCTTGAATTTCTTGCCTCAGCCTCTTAAGTGTCTGGGATCACAAGTCTGTGCTTGCGCGTCCCGTGATACTTGTTTAAAACAGCATCAAACATTAATCTTATCAGAGGTTGTGGGAATGTCTATTGTGTAAACGGCATTTTGAATGTGTTTTGTCTGATCCTCCCGAATGTTCGTTCTTGCGGGGTAGGGGTTATTAGCTTGTCACTTGTCACTTGCATAGAAAGGAAGGCTCAGGAATTTATCAATGTGTTTATTTTCTGAAGTGTTGAGGATTCTCTCCCTCTTCTCCCTCTCTCCCTTCTTTCCCTCCCTCCCTCCTTCCCTCCCTTCCTTTCCCATTCTCATTCTCATTTTCTCTCTCTCCCCCCTCCTCTCTCTCTCTCTCTCTCTCTCTCTCTCTCTCTCTCACACACACACACACACACATACCCTTTCTTGAGCTGCCTTGAGTGGACAGCTTTTCTTGTTGTCCTAGTAACAGTAAGTATTATTATGATAAAATACCATGCCCAAAAGCAAACGTGTTCAGGAAAGGGTTCATTTGGCTTACATAGCTTACATATTCAGAACCACAGTCTACTGAGGGAAGCCAAGGCAGGAACTCAAACCAGACAGGAAACTGGAGGCAGGACCTTATGCTGAGGCCGTGGAGGGGTGCTGCTTACTGGCTTGCCCTTCATGGCTCACTCAGCCTGCTTTCTTATAAAGCTCAGGACCAGGAGCCCAGAGATGTCACCACCCTCAGTGATCTGTGCCCCTTCCCATCAATCACTAAGAAAATGCCCTTCAGGCCTGCTTGTCTATAGCTAGATCTTAAGGAGGCATTTTCTAAATTGGGGTTTCCTCCTCTTGATTTGTGTCAAATGGACACCTCCCAAAGGACTTAGTGGCAGGGATGACTTGGAGAAGTCCCTGCCGTCTGGATTCCTAATGCCTCTGGAGAAAATCTTTATGCCCTGATGTGGAGGCAAACACATTCCTTTTCTGAGGGTGGAAAGCCACTGGCTGCACCAAGGCATGTGCTCCTCTGCCAGTGCTGGAACCAGAAAATCCTCCGCCCTGATCGTCAGCACGCTGGCCAGCCACCAGCTGCTCTCGGTGCCCAGCGTGGAGTGTTTTTAGCTCAGCTCGGCGGCTCTATAGCACCTGGGATGCAGAACCAGCCAGACATTCCCCAAACACCACAGCAAGACTGTTTAAACAGCATGATGTTTGGGAAATTCTCCACACCTCCCGTATTCACTGCTAGGTTATTGGACAGGCTTCAGAAGGCAGCTCCAGGCAGTGCCAAGTCGAACTAGCCCCATCTACGTGTGTGTGTGTGTGTGTGTGTGTGTGTGTGTGTGTGTGTGTGTGTGTTCGGTAAGTTATCTGCGCACCAGATGAATTGTACACACACACTCAGAATGTATTCGCGTACACATACTGCTGGGTGGCTTGCATTTTCTAGCGGGAACACTTTGGCCAGCGACAAGAGGCAGACAGCAAAGGTGAGCAGATAGGATTCCCTTGCCTTCACCTGCCCTGGGGAAAACAGGGTATACTGCTTGCATCTGTCGGTGCCTTCCTGCCCTTTACTTCCTTTTTCCATGTCCCCCGTCTGACAACAATCAAAGCTGACTTCAGCTTCATGGTGCTCTCATGAGCGAAACAAGCTGGGTGTCACTCAGTACTCCAGACTTTAAAGCCCCTTGGTGCTCTACAGTGCACATCGTAACCCTCTGGGGAGCTCCCGTGCGCATGCCTATCTTCGTGACCTTTAAACTTTATATAGAGGTCAATCCTGATTCTGTAAGAGGCAGGTTGACTGAGCTCCTTTCGCAGGAGGCTGCTCTAAGAGATGCGCTGATGAGGTGCTTTTCATTTCCAGTTTCCTTCTGTTACTGTTTTCCAAAGCATCCAGACGCCTGTTGTTCCTAGTCCTGATGAAGTCAAGGCCCCCTCGTGTGGAAACAGAAACAAATCCAGAACGCTGTCTGACAGTGGCGGCCGGATGTGTCTGAATGCGTGGCGACTCCAGTATGCACGAAGTTCCACCAGCCCCAGCCAAATCCCAGGGAGCCAGTGGCCAGAAGCTGGCGTTTGCAACAGCTAGAATTCTAAAAGCCAGAGATACAGCTCTAAGTTTTGTTCACCTGGGGGTGGTGGGTGTGGGTGTAAGATTTGCTTCATCCTATAAATGTGAAATCTTTTAACGTAGTATAGTACCATGTGCATTGAATATATACACAGATAAATTCAAAAGTAGAAAACCCCAGAAATAAAGAATACAGACATTTTAAACAGAAAGTGAAAAAAAAAAAGGTTATCTGGTATCTCTCTATTCTCACTAATAAGATGCTGTTAGTATTTTTTTTTTAAAAAGATTTATTTACTTTATTATATGAGTACACTGTAGCTGTCTTCAGACACCAGAAGAGGGCATTGATCTCATTATAGATGGTTGTGAGCCATCATGTGATTTCTGGGAATTGAACTCAGGACCTCTGAAAGAGCAGTCAGTGCTCTTAACTGCTGAGCCATCTCTCCAGCCCTCTTTTTTTTTTTTTTTTTTTTTTAAGTTGAGCAGGCCATCAGCCAGCCAAGTGTTCCCATGTGCCTCAGAATGATCAGGTTACCACCTGACACACCGGATCCCAAGACACACCGGATAAAAACAGGGCCTCTGTTGACGTGGGAGCCGTGAGGCCCATAGTCTCAGATCTCCACCTCACTGCTCAAAGCTGCCTTTGGACACCTTCGCTTTGTGTGAAGACCATGACCCTGCTCCGATCATGGTCTGACAGCTCCTAACCTCCAGTTTCTCTGTATTCCTTTCCTGCTCCGATCATGGTCTGACAGCTCCTAACCTCCAGTTTCTCTGTATTCCTTTCCTGCTCCGATCATGGTCTGACGGCTCCTAACCTCCAGTTTCTTTGTATTCCTTTTCTGCTCTCCCTGTGTTCTTTCCCAGGGAAGTCCTCAGAGCCATGCTGGTCCTTGAGGAAGCTGCTGTCTTACTGTGTGGTGGGAAAGGAGAGAAAACATCACAGTTGAGTGAATCTTGTGAGTCTGATTATTCTCCCTAAAACATTTTATTTCATCATGAGATCATTGTTTTTCACTCTTGAGCTATATCCTGGATCCTGTCTTTTATCCTTGTTCAAATATCCTTTTACAAAGTAATGGTGACAACAATTTTTAAAAATCCTTTTTTTTGGGGGGGGAGGGGGGCAAAGGGGACAGAATTATCAGTCCTGGGTTAGTCTTAAGGATTTTTATTTGTCTGGAAAAAAAGGATTAAAATCTAGTCTCTTTTGCTTTAGAGTCTGTTTTAAAGATAGTCTGTGCTTTTCTACTCTCTGTATGATAAATTTACATCTTCATTAAGAACTTGCTTGGATCAAGATGTGATGGAATCAGTCACCTCAGGAGGTGTTAATGTGAAGTGTGCACAGCTTCCCCTGCACCTGTCCTCCTGTAAGGATTTAAGGCTCTGTTGTGTTAATTGAGAAAGTTTGAGGCTTCCAAGCTACACTGGAGAGGAGAGAGCCAGACTGATTTTTCTGTCAAAAGAGCCAGGAGCAACTGTCAAAACAGGACAGATCCCAAGGGAGGATGTTGGAGTAAGAGGGAAAGGAAGAAAAACAGAATTAAAAAAAAAATGTTGTTTAAAAACGATTGAACTTATGCCATCATGGGAGAGAGTGTTAAATCCTTTGAATGGTAAGAGGATACAGAGTCTTGCTTTAGGTGCAGTGGCCTTGGGTGGCCAGGGCATTCAGTACCCCCTGGTGACAATCTTCCTTGCTACACTGGGTGGCAGCTTCCCTAGCTGGAATGAAAGCTTTACCTTGTCTCAGGGTTCGGAGGTTTGCTTTGTTGTTTCTGGGATAACAGTGAGTCAGAACATCTCGGCATAGACTCCATGCCATGGCGGAGCAAATCAGCCCTACCTCATGGTGACTGGGAAGGAGAAAGAGGAAGAGAGAAATTGAGAGATGGAGATCACTTTTATAAAGAAAACCTCTGTCCTCCCTTCAATTGATTAATGAAGGCAGAAGCAACACACACACAGATACAACACTCACACACCAATACACACATGGAAAATCACATACACGTATACGACAACATACACACACACAGTAACACACAGAGAAAAATCACACATACACACTGTCTTAGGGTTTCCATTCCTGGACAAACATCATGACCAAGAAGCAAGTTGGGGAGGAAAAGGTTTATTCAGCTTACAGTTCCATACTGCTGTTCATCACCAAAGGAAGTCAGGACTGGAACTCAAGCAGGTCAGAGAGCAGGAGTTGATGCAGAAGCCATGGAGGGATGTTACATTACTGGCTTGCTCAGCCTGCTCTCTTATAGAACCCAAGACTGCCAGCCCAGAGATGATCCCATCCACAAGGGGCCTTTCCCCCTTGATCACTAATTGAGAAAATACCCCACAGTTGGATCTCATGGAGGCACTTCTCCAACTGAAGCTCCTTTCTCTGTGATAACCCAGCTGTGATAAGTTGACACAAAAACTAGCCAGTACACACACATACATACACACCAACACACACACACACACACACACACACACACACACACGTTTCTTTGTTTCTTTCAGAAAATTAATCCAGTTTTTTATTTCTTCCTTTCCCCCAAACCAATCTAAATAAGTTAAATTTTTTGTTTGATTGTTTTGCTTTTAGTAGAGCTTTAAAATCTTGGCTCTTACTATGGTACAAACCCAAAATAAGAACAATTTTTAGACATTGGAGTTCATTGTCATAAGGCTGTACTTCAATGTCCCTCACATCACCAAAGGATTTTACCTCCATATAGCTAAGAGTTGACAGTTCTGCTGTGCAAAGGAAAGAATTGTAGGCATGATTATTTGGATACATATTTCCTGCTATGACTTGAGTCATTGTCATCATTCTCAGCCCACAGGGAACAGGTTACGTTCATTTAAGAAATGATGTGTGTGTTAAGATTGTCTATCCATGAAGTCATTCATATTATAAATATCAAGCAAAACATTCAGTCTCACTCTTTGTTGTTCTCTTACAAGCCACCACCCAAATTAATTCTATGTATCTTTTGGCTATATAAATAATTTTGAAATATATAAGCTGTTCTGAAAACCATAGTATAGTGTGAAAACATCAAATAAACAATCCTACTAATAGAAAGGCTGAGATAGGAGAAGCATGATTCCAAGACCATTATGTGGTACACAGCAAGACACTGTCATGTACAAACAAGCAGAAAGTGTATATGGATTGGGACATATTTTTCCAATTACCAAATTAGAGAGACCACTGGATGACAGCCAATAAATTTCTATTCCTCATATTTTTGAATTTCAATTGATTAGGATATGCAATTGAATCACTATAGAATTACCACCCCCCACTTTTTTTTTTTTTTAAACATAGTCTTATGTAGCCAAGACTAGATTCAAACTCACTTATGCTGCCAAGGTTGATCTTGAACTCCTGATCTTCTTGTCTCTATTTTTCAAGTGCTGGGATTACAAGTATGTGCTACCACCCCTATCTAGAATTACTCTGTTTTTTAAAATTTGAAGTGTCTCTCTTTGTAAAGTGCTGGAAAGGCAAGTGTCAGGGTTCCAGTTTTAGTAACGCTGAGTGTCCTATAGCTCCCGTTCCTGTGGGGACCACTGTACCTTATCCCTTATTCTTTCCCATCTTGTCCAGTTTTGGAAAATTACTTTGGACTTATAGGGACTCCTTGGCAACTCTGGAAATGTTTTGAAGCCCCCCGGTCTCCATTTTGGATTATTTTTAGTTCTCTCTGTGACATGTTAGCTCTACAAACATGACCTTTGTTTGGAAGTCATGTCCATTGGGACTGAAGATTGAGTCAAAGGTAATTTAGGTCATAGTTCTTTTTTTTTTTTTTCTGGTTTTTCAACACAGGGTTTCTCTGTATAGCCCTGGCTGTCCTGGAACTCACTTTGTAGACCAGGCTGGCCTCGAACTCAGAAATTGGCCTGCCTCTGTCTCCCAAGTGCTGGGATTAAAGACGTGTGTCACCACGTCCGGCATTAGGTCATAGTCCTTGTCCCTGCAGATGAGAGAGAAAGAAACTATATGTTTTGTATGGCACAGTCTTCTTGAGTTGCTGGCCATCCACTCTTACAAAGACTCGCTGGGGAGCTAGAAAGGGCATTGCTGTAGTATAATTTAGGAAATGTCCCAAAAAGTCTATACAGTAAAGGCTTGGTTCTTTAACAGGGTGTAACAGAGATGATGGGTTCTGTGTGCCTTTAAGAGGAACAAGAGGACAAGTGGGAGGTCCTTAGATCACTGGGTCTGTGCACTCTAAAGGGATTATGGGACCCATTTGTCCTTGCTCTGCTTCTTGGCTAGTGATGTGAACTCTTGGTCTGAAGTGGTCTGTGATGTGTTCTTCACCACTGGCTGAGGCCAATGATGCTGGTAGGTCAGAAACTGGCCCGGCAAGTTTTATGTCAATTAGACACAAGCTAGAATTGTCAGAGAGGAGGGCACCTCAATTGAGAAAATGCCTCCTTAAGCTTAGGCTGCAGGCAGGGCTGTAGGGCATTTTATTAACTAGTGACGAATGGGAGAGGGCTCAGCCCATCATGAGTGGGGCCATCCCTTGACTAGTGGTCCTGGGTTCTATGAGAAAGCAGGTTAAGTAAGCCACGAAGAGCAAGCCTGTAAGCAGCACCCATCTGTGGCCTCTGCGTCACCTTGTGCCCCCAGGTTCATGCTCTGTTTGGTTCCTGACTTCCTTAAGTCATGGACTGCAATGTGGAAGTGGATAAACCCTAATAAACCCTTTTCCTCCCCAAATTGCTTTTTGAATCACGGTGTTTCATCACAGCAATAGAAACTCTAAGTCAGAATCTGCCTGAATCGAAAGATTTGACTGTGATGTCCTACCTCAGGTATAGCTGGATGGCTGAGAACAAGTATGTAAGAGTGGGCGGGAACAAGTATGTAAGACACTGGCTACATTCCTAGTCTCCGTTATGTGCTTGTCACTTTAGAGATAAATGAGTTACCTTTGCATTTTCTGTATGGGGGGGGGTGAGTTGAGATGTCCTCCTAACTGGGAAGTGAGACGCAAGATTAGATGCCGAGAGTAAGAAGGTAGAAGGGAGGGAATACAGATAGTGGATAGTGAATGGATGACAGGAGGCAGTTAATATCTCAAGATACAGCAGGAAACAAAACCGATGAGATGAAGAGGAAGGACGAAGTACAATATTTACCATCAGATGAAGAAGGGACAGAGGTTTATGTGATAGGTACATTCAGAGATGAAGATGGTTAACCCTCAGTGATCTTAAATCTCCCATGAGGCTCCACCACTCAAAGGTCCATAGAATGTGCCAATTGCATCATCTTGGACGCATAGCATATATATATATATATATATATATATATATATATATATATATATATATATCTCCCCAGGGACATTCCCTAGGCAGGATTTTGTAGAAGCCAGTAGAACCTATGAGGAAGGAAACTTCATAGAATTTCAGCAGGGCCTACTTGTCTTGAAACAGCAGGCAAACGATTTCTATTAGGGGCAGGAATTTGGAGGAAGTAAAATGGACACACATGGAACAGGTGGGAGGTGAGAGCATCCTGTATCCGAGTGATGGGAAAGGTGGCCGGAGGCCAGGGTTGCCATCCTGGTCTAACTCCCTTTGAGCACAGGGTAGTGTATTGCTGTCATTCAGTGGGAAGAGGAAGGTGAGTTAGACAAAGGCTACACTGTAATCTCCAAGTCTCTCCACATCCTCATTGTTTCATCTGTGTCTGCTGCCTGCTCCTGCTCTTCCAACCAAGCTCCCAGTGACCACCAGAGATTTAAGGAGGGAGGCTCCTTTCCCTGTGAAACTCAGCTCCCAAGACTGCCCCTGGGTGTTTCTGAACACCTTCCTTGGTTTTCTGGAGCCCATCTGTGCTCACTCTGGGAGTGGAAACCGTGACGCTTTTGCCCCACTTCCTCCTCTGCCCTGTTGTCGGGTTCCCGTGCCTTTCCTCTCTCACAGTCTGAACATTTCACGGCCTCATTAAAGCCTATGTTCGGTGCCCAACTCGGAGGACAGCTGTATTCAAGTGGAGGTAATGTCCCACCTTCTCAGGGGTTCTATATTATCTTCTATATGATTTTTCTTTCTACATAGATTTTATAAGGGCCATCTGAGACCCTATTTTATAGATTCCTAAAGCGACACATTTTTTTTTTTTTAAATTAGGGTACTTTAGTTATAATAGGCTGTTGGGAAGCATTTCGAACAGGGGAAACTTTTAGAAGCTCTTTGAATTCTATCCATGTGATAAGCCTCATCTTAAACATCTTTGAACCTGCCCTAACTGTGTCCTAGTTACTAGGGGTTTAAAGCAGCTCTGAGGTTTTATTTACCCCCTAAAGTTATATGTTCTGTTACTGCCCATCCCCCTAATCACTAACCACCTACTTTCCTGTAGGACTTTAAAGTGTTCTTGTAGCCAAGTCAGCTAGTGATGCTTAATGCCTCTAAGCGTCAGAAAGTGAAAAAATAAGGCCAACGTTGCTGCGTTTGAGGAGGTAGGGTGATGTTTTGTCTAGCTTGGGAAGAGATAGATGAATACAACTTGTGTGTAGCTGGTCACCATGTGGTGGCACTCCCAGTAAACAGAATCTATGCACAGCCTTGCGGAGGTCAGGTCATCAGAATTTCAAGTTGCTAAATGGTGGCTGGGCCTCGGAATAATGGGGTGGTTTTTGAAAAATTCAGTTCTGCAAAAGATTAAAGAATATGGAATACCTTCATCTCAGTCAAACGCAGGTGATCAATCTGTCCTTTGTGTACCGTAAACCGGGGTCTCGGACATAAAGATCAAATAATCCAGGATGGAATATTGGCTGGAGAACATGCAACCTGACCTGGAGGTAGACATTTCTCCTGCCTTGTCTTGTCTCTGGCCACAAATCATCCTGCAGGGATTAGGCTTCGGCAACTTGAGTTCCCACACACGTGAAGGATGGTGACTTCAGCATTATCCATGGTGAAATTCAGAGCCAACAATCAATATGTATTTTCAGGGAAAGAACCATTATTCATTTCTGTTATCGGGCGATCTCAGGCAGAAATCATACCTTTTGTGACTTGAATGCACGGCATTTCAGCTGCTTTATGACTGCAGTTGAGACTAAGGGTTTGATTTGACTGGCTGCGAGCTGCCGAAGTCTTCTGAGCTGCCATCCACGTTGGGGTGCCTAAACCAGGTGTGAGTTTTGAGGGGGAGAGAAGGTGAGGTGAAAAGAAGCAAGAGACATCTGCAGGGAAAAGCTATTTCTGTTAGCTCGAAGAGGCTTAATTTGTTGCTAATGACACTGAGTGCAGTGTTAATTTAACTTTGCATCAGGAGTATTGACTTTAGCATGAAAAGCCAGATACCAGCCATTGTCTAATAATGACCAGCACGATCAGAATTTCAGACCCAGCATGATGTAGGGGAAGAAAGTCTCCCCGAAAACAAAGGCCCTGCTCTGACTCTTTGAAGGATTAGCTGTGCTATGCTAGCCTCTTTGGGCTGCAGGTTATGCATCTGTAGGCAAATAGACGTAGAATATTGACCAGAGTTCCTTCCGAGGTCCAAAGTCTTTGTGTGGTTAGAGCCGTGTTTTATGCTTCATTAACATTATAAACTTCCGAGTGCAGCAGACACACATAAAAAGAGACAGACACAAATATATTAATCCATTTCTTGACATGCTGTCTGTAGGTAGGCCAGTTCTTATTTTCAAAACCACTTACAAAGATGGAACATGATGGGTACCGTTACTTGGAAATTAGCTGGTGTCTGAGCTTGTTTGACCAGTTGTAATGACAGTCACCATCACTCCTCCAGCTCTCTCTGTGTGTGTGTGTGGGGGGCGCCTTCAAGCACTTCTCATTTTGCTTCTTTCTTAATCTGTAACTCCTAGTCTTAAGGGTTCGGCTGAGGAGGGAAATGAGAACACCGACCTCACTGTAAAATCTTTCTTTCCCCTAAAGATAATCTGTTTTGTCTAATTGTGCCACTTCTCCTCCACCTTGACCCAAACCTAGTGTATCTGAGAAGAGGGAAATCCTAATTGAGAAAATGCCTGTTGCCAAGTCTGTGGGGACGTTCTCTTTATTAGTGATTGAGGTAGGAGATCCCGACCCACTGTGAGCACGGACACTTTTGTTGTCCATCCTTGGTTGTACAAGAAAGCAGACTGAGCAAGTTGTAAGGAGCAGCAAACCAGTCAATCCTCATCCCTCACGGCCTCTGTTTCTGTTCCTACTTCCAGACTCTTGTGTGAGTTCCGCCTTGATTTATGAGGGGTGGTAATCCAGACATGTTAGCTAAAATAAGCTCTTTTCTCCCCAAGTTGTTTTTGGTCATGGTGTTTAGTAGAACAGCATATATATAAAATATGTATATAGAGTCCCTGTTCAGTTGTGTCCCCTGGCCTCCCTGTAACTGAAAAGTATAGGTCTATGTCTCTAGCAGTATAGATGGCTAACTGCAAAGAACTTGAAATTCACATTTAGCCATTTCCATAGCAACCTTAACAAAGCCATTAAGCCGCTTTTGTTCTTTAATGCATCTGTTCCTCTCTTTACAGGTACTCTCTTTTTCAGCAATATAAATCCAGTCTATCTGAAGATACCTGTTAAAGATAACGTGGGGCGGAATTCTAGTCACCACCAGCAGCACACTGTCATTTAGAGTATATGACCTAACTGATCTACGTCCCCTCTCCTGCAGAACAGTGATCAGAACGACGCCAAACCTAAGCCGCAAGGTCCACGTGAAAGAATTCATCCCCGCAGAGACCCTGCAGAGCCAGGTCAGAGACCCCGTAGTAGAGGTCCTGCAGAGACTGTGCAGAGACCCCGTAGAACTCCGTCCTCCTCCACTGGCTTCACGCACTATGCATCAATTCAGAAAAGAGCTGCCAGCTTCCTCTACTTAGTGTCTTGCCCACCCAGCCCGTGTCATCTGACATGACTGGCTCAGCACCACACCAGGGAAAAGCTTCTGGTTCCCTGTGTTCTCTGGGACAAACACATGGCTCCTCAAAGCCAAAGAGCATCCGCTGAGATGTAGGCTATTTCTCACTGGTCTGGAATCTGAAATGAGAAAGCCTAGAGTTGAGATGCTCTTAAAATATAAAGAGAGAATTGGGTCACTACTTGAGCCACCAAAGAGAGCGAGAGGCCAGGAGAGAGAAACCGAGATGAAATTGAAACGGGCACAGAAGAGCAGCTTTCAGAAAAAAAAAAAAAGAAGAAAGAAAAAGACTAGGATGAAGTTTAGATGGATTGGCTTCTCACACATGAGCCTATGGAGTAACCACCAGCCAGGTAAAAGCCTTCCTCCCTCCTTCTCCACCCCCTCCTTCCTTCTTGTTATTGCCCAAATTACAGAGCAGGGCTGGGAAGAATCAACCTTTTGATATCCAGGCTGGCATTTTCTCCACACCCAAGGGGGCTTTCCAGGGAGTGATGCGGCTTTCCGCCAGGGCCAGAGAACTGAGGAAGTGTGTTGTGAGCTTTCTGACATAGCTTGTCTGTGTCAGAAACGCAGACGAACGCGTGTGTGCCTTTCCACCATGGTAGAATTCACTGACTAACAAGGTTTGATGGTTTTGATGGCAGTACTTTGCTGGATATCCCTGCTTTCTTTGACAACTCTGGTTGAAGAAACACAGATTTTTTTTTTTTCTAATGTGAATTACTAACACTAACTCTCAGGTTACATACTATGTATCACACAGTGCATGTGTGTACAAGAATGTGTGTTTAAGTCATAGAATGATCATAAAAGGTAAAAGAGGTAGGATAGAACCTGATGGCATGAAAGAATGTCTGTGCTGACAACGGACTTCGGACTCCTCCAGAGTGAGCTGAAAGAGCAGCTGCCATCGGTCTGGCCGCTTAGGTCACAGGTCTGAGACATGAGCTATAGAGCTGAATGCCCAGGTGAAAGGTCAGGTATCAGATGGAGGAACAAGGGGACAGAGGGACCGCAGGTTGAGATGGGTGATCGGGAGCGTGAGAAGATAGCTTTTAGATAAGGTGCTTTGTTAGGGTCTGAGCTGAGCTGATGCCCCTAGAACAGTGGAGAGTCCCTCGCATGTCAGTTCTGACACACAAGCGATCAGTCAGACACAGGTTGGTGGGAGCCATCACTCTAGCCTTTTTATGGGGAGTGGTGGCTTTCTAAAGGTGGGAGTTCACCTTTTTATGGGGTCTAGGTGAAGGAGTTATACCATTTCCTTGGTCTGTTGGTATGTTTAATAAATCCTTTGTGTGTGTGCGTGTGTGTTTGTGAGTGTGTGTGTGTGAGTGTGTCTGTGTGTGTGTGTCTATGTGTATGTGTGTGGTTTCTCTGTGTAGCCCTGTCTATCCTGCAACTCACCATATAGACCAGGATTGTCTTGAACTCAGAGATCCATCTGCCTCTGCTATGATTGTTTAATAAGTTCTCGGGCTTGGTTTTCCTACCATGGTTTTAGTGTGCACATGTGCTCCAACTGTCTTAATTTACCCTGATAAATTTATATTTGTCGATTTTCCTATTCCCGTGAGTGCCAGCCTGGGGATGAGGGCAGGGCTGGGCAGATCATACTATTCATATGTCTACCCAGGTGCACGGTTGTCCTCTGTCCTTGAAGTGGGGCCAAAAATCTTCTTTTAAAACACAATCTCTCAGGCAAGGGACAATCTGAAAAAACACCATATTATACAATATAGAATAACTTAGGGCAGGGCGCAGCCTGACATCAACCAAGTATTCTTTGAAGCACAAAGCAAGGATATCTTGTATTGTTAGGTAAAGCAATTCCTGAGCCCCATAGGATGCCTGCATTTGGTGTTAAAGTGGGAAATCTTTTCCTCGACTTAGATTTTGTACCTGGGGAACTGGTACAAAAATCAAACTGGTAACAGGTATATTCATAATTAGGGAAAGCAACACACACTTTTGTTCTTCTTTTTCTCAGGGGTGCTGGGGCTCAAACCTTGGGCCTTGCATATGTGAGACGAGTACTCTTGCTGCTGAGCTGTACCCGGCTCTTGCTTCACTAATGTTTCACGTGCATGAGAATTCAGAAAACAAGTGAAGCTCGAAGAAGCACTTAGATTCCAGGGTTTATATATATTCTTTGCACAGGGAAAGGCGTTGGGGCTTCACAGCATGGCACGCATAGTAGGGATGTCAGTAGGAACTATATGGGAAGCCCAACGCCAGGAAAGAGCTTGGCGAGGTCTGTTTATGCAAATCGATCTCTGTGCCTCTGGTACTCTTTTCTTCCAGCGTTGTGAGGGAAGAGTACATCTCCACAAAGGGAGATTTGCACGCTACTTTTCAGCCTTCCTGTTGCAAGTTCATCCCAGAGAGAGCCACGTCCATGTCCACGTCCATGTCCACGTCCAATAGAGTCAGCTCTGCACTTGAGGTTCCCCATCCCCGGGTGTGTCATGTAAGAGAATCTGACTGTGGCAGAGGGCAAACCAGGAACTCTGCCTGCATCTTCAGATCCTCTTTGCCCTCATCTCAAAATAGCCCCTGTGCCAAAGTGACGAATTAGAGGATGCTGTACTCCAAATCCTTTCACCGGGAAGAGGGTCCAGACTTGTAAATGCCCTGGCTGGCATAACTCCAACGCGTTTGTTGCAGGGTACCTTTGTACATGGCAGGGTGAGAGTCAATCTGACGCTTGGCCAACCCACGGGATGCTACATTTAAACAATGCACTCATTGAAGGAGCCAGCGAAATTAAGTTTCAAGAGATTGTATTTATTTTTATTAAAAAAACTCACCTTAATTGTGTGGTATATCTTAGAGTCTAGTACTTAATGAAGCTGCTTAATGAAGAATTCTATTTTGGCTTTAGAAAATATCTATGTTAACCAGGCCCGTGTAAAGAATAGCTATTTTTACCACTAGGCAATTACTAAAGGAACCATTATCTACTTTATCCCAATTATGAGATGCATAACTTGGAAGAAATAAAGAGCTTGGTGGTGCTGAACTTGCAAACATCAATCCATAAAGTAACAGCAAGTGTTGTGACTCTGCTGTCTGGAGCCTGAATTAAAGCATCCTGCCTTCTGAATTACCTTGCAAGATATAAATACACCACCATTACCTAGACAAGTCTAGGCTATCAGATCATGTCCCTTGTGACGAGGGGGGGGGGTCTAGGGTGACCTAGGAATAGAAGGCCTAGAGCCTGCCAGCTTTAGTGGTAGTCTCAGTATTGACATATTGCCTTTTCTCCCTAACATGAATGCAGAGCATTGTGGTCACAGTTGGCCATATGGAAGGAGCAGTGTCAGTACAGGGGACCTTCCAACCACAGGTGGCTCTGCAGTTTCCTTCTACCATGGCTGTCCTCTTGAAGGGAGTCGGCCACTCCTCCACTGACTTTGTCATCAATCCCTCTAGGACATCAGTGTATGTTTGAGGGTCATCTGACCAGGTCGCCTGGTGTGGTGTGGGGTAGCTAGGACACAGAGTAAAGGGCCCAGCATGCACTGGTGCTGCATGACTGAATTCAATCCTTGGTCTGTGTACTGGCTATTTTATGTCAACTTGACACAGGCTGGAACATCTCACACGATAGTGCAGATAATAAAAGAATGGCTCTGGAAGCTGATATAAAGACAGGGTGTGGGGATACAAGTGGAAGGAGTTTATTAGGGAACAGCTCCTGCAAACCAAGAAAGGGGGCCAGTGGGTCAGGGAAGAGGGATGGGTTGAACTTGATGTAGAACCATCAGGGAACATTCTCATCTGAGATGTTCTAGGCTTTAACAGGCTTTCTCTGTTATCACAGAGAAAGGAGCTTCAGTTAGGGAAATGCCTCCACGAGATCCAGCTGTAAGGCATTTTCTCAATTAGTGATCAAGGGGGAAGGTCCCCTTGTGTGTGGTGCCATCTCTGGGCTGGTCTTCTTGGTTCTATAAGAGAGCAGGCTGAGCAAGCCAGGAGAAGCAAGCCAGTAAGCAGCACCCTCCATGGCTTCTGCATCAGCTCCTGCTCTCTGACCTGCTTGAGTTCCAGTCCTGACTTCCTTGGTGATGAACAGCAGTATGGAAGTGTAAGCTGAATAAACCCTTTCGTCCCTAACTGCTTCTTGGTCATGATGTTTGTGCAGGAATAGAAACCCTGACTAAGACAGTCTGAGACCCTGAGATATGCAGCCGGGTTGTTAAGCCTCTTGGAGACTTAGTTTCCTTGGTTGCAATTAGAGATACATTTTGGTTGAGGGCTTGTTCTCTGGAATTCATGTGTTGAAAACTTAATCCCCACAGTCATATGTCAATGGTCTTTGGAGGTGGGGTCTTGGGAGGGGATTAGATCATGAGGGTTCTGCCCTGTTGAGTGAGTTAAGTCCATTCATGGAGTAATAAAAGTACAGTGAATAGAGGTAGGGTATGAAGCAAGCAGTACCACGCTTGTTCTGTGCATGATACAGCACCACACCATGGCTTACAGCATCCCGGGACTCTGTAGGGAAACCCCACAAGCAATAAAGGCTCTACCAAGCTGAGTACAGTAGTTTATGCCTATTATTGCAGAACTTAGGAAATGGAGGCAGGGTGGTCCAGAGTTCAAGGCTAGTCTGGTTTACATAGTAAGACCTCCCCCCCCCCCTCACACACACACACACACACACACACACACACACACACACACACACACACACCACAAACAAACAAAACCAAATGGCTTCCTCAAATGCAACAATGAACAATTCAACTGAAACAGCAAGGAAGAAGACACCTTGGATTATAGACTGTTGGCTTTGTTACTGTGGATTCTAAACCCACAGAATAGAAAGAAATACATTTCTGCAGAGACTACCCAATCTCCAGGATGCCAACAACAGAAAGTGGAGTGTCTTAGTCAGGGTTTCGATTCCTGCACAAACATCATGACCAAGAAGCAGTTGGGGGAGGAAAGGGTTTATTCAGCTTACACATTCCACATTGCTGTTCATCACTAAAGGAAGTTAGGACTGGAACTCAAACAGGTCAGGAAGCAGGAGCTGATGCAGAGGCCATGGAGGGATGTTCTTTACTGGCTTGATTCCCCTGGCTTGCTCAGCCTGCTCTCTTATAGAACCAAGACTCCCAGCCCAGAGATGGTCCCATCCACAAGGGGCCTTTCCCCCTTGATCACTAATTGAGAAAATGCTTTATAGCTGGATCTCATGGAGGCATTTCCCTAACTGAAGCTCCTTTCTCTGTGATAACTCCAGCCTGTGTCAAGTTGACACAAAAGTTAGCCAGTACAGTGGAGTAAGAGGAAGCTGGCATCTGGCTTGGTGTGTATCTCTAGTTGTTGAAAGGAAGAGGCAGAGCCCTTGTGTCTCTGTCACCCAGTCACCAGATGTGGTCACCCTGGGAAGGCAGATCCTAAGCAAGAGAGGGCTAACATCTGGAGTCTGTCTTTTGGTCACGGCACATGGCTGGGAAGCAAGCCCTTCCCTAGCGATGGTCTCCCTGTTTCATCCTCATGTCTGTTTCACAGGCTTTCATAGGCATATCTCCTCCTTGTCATGGACCGATCTCCTCCTTTTAAAACCTGTTCCCTGACTCATTTCCACACTCTATCCATCTTCTCTCACACTGTGTCCTCAAGTCGTTCCTCCCAGGAGCCCTGAGAGCGTACCTCCACCNGCCCTTCCCTAGCGATGGTCTCCCTGTTTCATCCTCATGTCTGTTTCACAGGCTTTCATAGGCATATCTCCTCCTTGTCATGGACCGATCTCCTCCTTTTAAAACCTGTTCCCTGACTCATTTCCACACTCTATCCATCTTCTCTCACACTGTGTCCTCAAGTCGTTCCTCCCAGGAGCCCTGAGAGCGTACCTCCACCGAGCAGGAGGTTAGAGTTGGGTGCCTGCTTCAGAGCCTCTCTTTAGAGGTCCCCCAAAGAAGTACCAGGTACCCACTACTACCCCTTTATGTTAATAGAAAGACAGAAGCTGCCAGACTTTATCCTGCAGAATAAAACAATGCAGATACCTGTGTGTACACTGTCAGCCCATGCCCGCCAGCTGGTACCAACAATAAGAGAGACAGTATTGCATGCATTGATAACAGATTTCCAAGAACGCTATGGGCAGTCCAAAACGCCATTTGGTCTCCTTTCTTCTTCCTTTGCTACATTTCTGAGTGGTAGTGGCTGACAGATCATACATGGGGCAGGGATTAATAATGTTTAGAAGGAGGTTAGTGTCAGAGGCACCAGTGACCGAATCACTGAATTTATAGAACATAGCTTCTAAAGTGCCCAGACATTTAGAAGCTACTCTAAAAGAATATTTGAGGGCTAGTGCTGGCTAGTGCTGTAACTCAGTGTTGGGCTGCTTGCCTGGCATGCACAGGATCCAAATAAAAAAGAATTTGAAGTTGGGCAAGCATTGGGAAACCCAACCATGGACAGGAACTGAAGCAGCTGTGAAGTCTCCACATGAGCCTGTGATTATCTTCCTACTGTGGCTGCCGCTAGTATTCATGGAGATGTCACAGTCTGGAGGTGTCCCAGTCCACATGAACTTTAACTCTACGTTAATTCCAAAGTGACAAAGAATGAAACTGATTGCATCAAGTAGACGCAGTATACAGAACAGCGTGGCCTTTTGTTGACTTTGTGTGAACTGACTTGTGTCTGGCTGCCTTAGCAAACACCATCTAAACAAGGAATTTCGTTTCTTTGTACAGTGGTCTCTCGTGGTCTAGCTTCCTTTACGAGACCCAGAAAGTCCTGGAGAAGTGGGAACTGCCTTTCAGGCCCCACTCCAAGCCTTAGCCATTCTGTAGAAAAAGTCAGCAGCAAGCAGGGCTCTGATCTGGTGCCATGTTTAGAGATATGAGCCTGGAGTCCTGAAGTGCCCAGAATGGGAACTGAGTAACAAGGCTTTCATATGCTTAGAAACGACTCTCCTGACGGTACCGCTGCTGTTTGTGAGGCCTGCATCCAGAGAGATCAAGTGACTGCACTCCAGGTTTCACAGGGTAGATTGGGGGTTCTGGGTTCCTTTGGCTCCACAGACTTCAGGTACGTGTGTATTCGGGGCTGGAGAGATGGCTCAGTGATGGAGAGCACTTACTCTTCTTGTAGAAGAAAGACCTAGGTTCAGTTTAAAGCTCCAGAGAATGAGTCACAATCACCCGTAACTCTAGTTCCAGAAGATCTGCTGCCCAGATCTGACCTCTGTGGGCTCTACATGTATGTGGTGTGTATAAATGCATGCAAGCAAACATCACATGCACATAAGGAGAACAGTTTTAAGGAAGGAAAGAAAGGTTTGTTTAGGATAAGTTTAAGAGGGCGTGCAGTCTGTCACTGGGAAGGCACGAGGTCACATTGAGTCCAGAGTCAGGAAGGAGAAAGAGGAATGTAGGTATCAGAGATGACCCCTTATGGTGGTGCCCACATCCAGGGTGCGTATCCTCTCTTCAGCTAAACCTTTAAGAACATCTTTCCATCCAGAGGTATTCCTCTTAGATCGTTCTAAACCCTGTCAAGTTGACCTTCAAGGTTAACCACCGTAGCCCGCTGTTAGTTTTTCTCAGATTAGAAAAGACACAGGGACAGACATTTAATCCCACGGGACCTCACATCAGTCTCCTTTAATGGGTTTCAGAGAGTGCTGTGGGAAGAAACCAGCATCCTGTGTCTGTCACCCGGGTGTACTGGTCATGAGCTCCATGTGGTAGCTGGCCACTTGGATTGTGTCTCATAAAAGCTGCTGCGCGCCGTAACTACTAACGTCAAAGGCTTCCTATAGAATAATTTTATATTGGATATGTGTTGAGATAGTATTTTGCGTGTACTGGGTGAAATACTTAAACCTAAAAATTGTAGTTTATACGTACAATAATGTAAAATATGTTATTACCATTATTATCACTTGCCTCTTAGTTTTTAAAACTGCCAACAGGAAGTTAAGATACTTGCGCAGTTTTCGTGGTGTTTCCGTTGGGTTACCCTAGACTCGCCTGTGCCCATAAATGCCTTTCACCTGTTTAGCTTTAGCTTCTGCTTCTTTCCTTTCCATCATTGTTCCTGGTGGGGACTGGGCAGGTCATATGCTTTGGACCTTGAAACTCAAGAGGTAATTCATAGCATGAGGGCTATTTCACAGTCAGGTAAGCATGGTCATAACGAATACTCACGGGGGGACCTGGCAGTTTAATGCTAATGAAGAAGTCCCCTAGAGAGTCATGCTTCATCCAGCTAACAAATATTTATGTAGCGTCTTCATGATTGGCTATTATGTCATGCTTTGGGACCGTGCACGAGAAGAACGGAAGAGTCAATAGCGCGGGAGCCTATATTGTGGCAGTGGCAGTGAGCATTATGGTGGTTGCTCTCCTGAATCAGCTTGATTGGACCAGAGGGCTTTCAGATATTCAGTTGAAGATTATTGTAAGCGTGTCTGTAGGAGAGGGTGATATTGGATCAGCGTTATAGGCTGGTTGTAAAATGTGTCTCATTGGATACATTGCGCTTGGTCCTTAGCAGGTAGCTGGGCTGTTGTGGAGCCTTTAGGAGGCGGAGGTTGGTTAGAGGATGTGGGTCACTGTGGGCTGGGCCTCATGGGCTATAGCTCAGTCCTGTTGGTGATTGATCTGTCCCTCTGCTTCCTGGTCTACAGTGAAGAATTCCATCACTGTGAGGATCCTGCCACGATGAACTCCGCCAAGCCTTCCTGGTCATGATGTATTGTTCCCACTCTATTTGTGAACCAGAATAAATTCTTTCTGGCTGGAGAGGTGGCTCGGTGTATAAGAGCATAAGGACCTAAGTTCAAATCCCCAGAACTCAATCAGGCACGGTGTGTGTGTGTGTGTGTGTGTGTGTGTGTGTGTGTGTGCATGCTTTTACTCTTATGTGTAGACAGGAAGGTTATTGAAACTTGCTGGTTGCCTGCCTAACTCTAGGTTTAGTGACAGACTCTGTTTCAAGGGAAAAAAGCAGAGCGTGATAGAAGAGAAAAGGTGATGTCTTATTCTGGCCCTTTTGCGTAGCCATGTGCACATACCTGTGTGCGCACACATGTGCATATGGTTTCTCCCCCAGCCCCATTTTCTTTAAATTGCCTTTTGTTTTGTGTTTGGTCACAGCGGTGAGAAAAACAGCCAAGTATAATGAATTTACAATTTGTGTGGATAGACTATGCAAAGCAGTGCGTAATCTTTCCCAGTGCGTGTGGCAGGATTGCTCAGCTGTGGGCCCGGAGGAATGAGAAGTCGGGCTGAGAGGGAATTTCAGGGCAGGCTCGACAGTACTGACCTTCTGCCCGAGCTTCTGGCTGGATCTCCAGCTCTCCTAGGTCTCCAGCTTCTCTACTATACTTCTCGGGACTTCTCAGCCTTACAGGCAGGGGAGTCGATCTGACCTCTTTTAGTCAATTGCTTGTTATCCATGTATATATGTTTCTGTCACCTACCAATCATGCTATTGATCATCACTTGCTCCTAAGAAATGTTTTTTTCTTCTGAACAGAATCTCAACTAATTTAGACACTGAGCCAAAGATTTAAACAGATATGACGACCTTGTCCTGTAACACGAATCCAAAGCCGCCCATTCAGTCCTGGTTAGTTTTTGTCAACTCAATACAAACTAGGAGGAGGGAGCTTTAGTCGAGGAAATGCCTCCATCAGACTGGCATATAAGCATGTCTCCATGGTATTTTCTTGACTGCTGATTGCTGTGGGAGGGTCCAGTCTACTGTAGGCTGTGCCATCCTTGGCAAGTGGTTCTGGGGTATACAAGGAAGCAGGCTGAGCGTGCCATGGGGAGCAAGCCAGTAAGGACAGTTCCTTCATGGTCTCTGCTTTGCTTCCTGCCTCTAGGTTCCTGCCCTGAGTGCCTGACCGAGCTTCTGTCCATAATGGATTATACCACGTAGGCCAAAATAAAACCTTTCCTCTTCAAGTAGGTTCTGGTCATTCTTTTGTCACAGCAATATAAAAGAAACAAACAAACCCACTTATAGCCAACACTTATTGCCTTCTGAATAATTATATAACTGTGTAGATAATGGGATATAATTATATAACATGATGTGTAGATATGGGATGTGAAATAGCTAGAACCTATGTAGCCTACTGTTCTTAGAATTATAGTACTCTCTGGTCTTTCCACACAGGTCTGTAAACTTGCCTTACACAATTGGCTATCTCCTTGGGTCCACAGGGTAACCAGTGATCTGTCTGGGCTCTCCCCTGAAGTCTGATCTTGAATGGAAAAAATCTCTCCATACGTCTCCACCTGTCTAGACTGGAGAGTCATCCTAAATGAAAATCGTCCTAATTAAAATCTAAAAATGGAAGGTTTTAATGTGAATGTTTGAGCTTATTTTGGTGATACATATTAGTGAAAGCAAATCTTGTAGCATAACGGCCTCTAGAGCTCTACATATTACATGCAGTCTTGTGGAGAGAATAAAAATATCATTAAGCTTCACTTTTAGAGTCTTGTTATGTTACCTAGGCTGCCCTGGAGCTGGTGATCCTCCTGCCTCAGCCTCCAGAATACTGAGGTTGCAGACACGTACAAGTGCTAGTGAGAGCTTCAGGGTTAGAAACGGGCTTCACCCTGCGGCGCATGTGGGAGGTGATATGCTGTTTGCTCAGAGGTCGATTCTGGCTATGTCCCGTCTATGTGACAATCATTCAGCCTTTCTACCCAGTACTGACTGGGTTTGTGTGTCGACTTGACGCAAGCTAGAGTCATCAGAGAGGAAGAAGCCCCAGGTGAGGAGATGCCTCCATGAGACCCAGCTGTAAGGCATTTTCAGTTAGTGACCCATGGGGGAAGACCCAGGTTGCCATCCCTGGGCTGGAGCTCCTGTGTTCAATAAGAAAGCAGGCTGAGCAAGCCATGGGAAGCAAGCCAGTAAGCAGCACCCCTCCATGGCCTCTGCATCAGCTCCTGCCTCCAGGATCCTGACCTGTTTGAGTTCCTGTCCTGACTTCCTTTGGTGATGAACAGCAATACGGAAGTATAAGCCAAATATACCCTTTTCTCCCTGCCAATGCCTGGCTTTGGCATTCATATGGTGGGTAAACTGAGGCAGGCAGCTATTGGGGGTCGGTGCTTAGAGCTGCTGACGGGGGTGGATGCAGATACCTACAGGGGCGATTAGAGAAGTTACTCAGCAGACTTTTTCTCTGAGGGAACAGAGCTTAATTTACTGTGGCTGGCATTCCCTGTGGCCAGTGGAAAAACTATGAACTCTTTTAGCTCCTTGGGGCTGGCAAGAAAGAGAATGAAAGAGAGAGAATTCATACACACACACACACACACACACACACACACACAGTGGGTGAAACAAAAGGCAGAGTCCAATAACTTCATATACACAAATCTCTACATACATGCATACATACATACATCTATACATTTGTACATACACATAGAACTACAGACAGACATATACACATTTACACACAGAATGGTCAGAGCAAAGCTCTAGCAAGCAGGGTGCAAGCATTTCATACATACATACATACATACATATACACACATAATATATACATAATACATACATAACACATACACACATACATACATACACACATACACATACACACATACATACATACACACATGCATACATACACACATGCATAATACATACACATACATACACACATACATACACACATACATAATACATACATACACATATACATACATACATACACACATACATACACACATACACACATACATACACACATATATACATACACACATATATACATACACACCCACAATTGGAGGATAGGACCAGCTTTCTACATATACATACATGCACACAGTTGATGGGTGGAAGGATCAATATTCCAGCTCTCCACACGTTATTTTTTCTTCAATAGCTTACATATCCAGGGGAAAATTTTTTCAGCAGTATAAAATTACAATGTGATACATTTTAGTTTTCTGTTAGTAAACGACTATGAAATAAACCAGTGTATTCCCTAATACCTTTACAAGAAATAACATCATGTAGCACAGGTAAAGAAAACAAATTATTCCCCCAAGCCCACGGACATTCATAACTAAGCAGCTTGTTGTAGGTTAACAAAGTATAAGCAAGCAAGGAAGTTTTCTCAGCCAGTTTCTCTTATTGGTGGGCAGCAATTTACGGTTGCAAAGAAAGGAGTAATTATTTTATTATCTTCTAAAGCAATCATGTAAGAATCTTAAGAGAATCACAAATCTAAATTTTAGCATGTAAAAATCAGTCAGGTCTATCTTAAATCCTCAGAATGCATATCTACCCATCAGCAATTATTAATAAATCATATCAGGAATCTGAGGGCAAAGATGGGTATAAGGAACCAGTCATCACCAGTCTAGCCTCAGTGGGAGTCACATCAGCCAGTCCCGCCATTGTTCTTGTTCCCTGATAGTTAAAGGTTCCTAGCTTAACTAATAAGAGTGTGCCTTTCTGAACTTCAAATTGTTTCATAAGATTTTCCACATCAGAGCCAGTAGTAAAAACATCTCAACCTAGCTTCATTAACAACTTTTCCCCCCCAAATGTTTTCTAAGGGTGGTGGTCATTGCTGATAATCTACATCTCTAAATTCTTCTCATTAGTAGTGATAGAATCATTAATCTGCTCCAGCAGTTATGCCCAAAAGAAATCAAACATTAGTACTGTGAATGCCAGAGATACTGTCCTGTGAGGGGCTGGAAACCCCCTTAGAGTTTTCATATAATTCTTAGATTAAGAGGGATGTGAGGGCTGCAGGCAGAGCAGAATTCCATAGCAGTGTAAAGACTTCAGGACACGTGGTCCTCGGGGCCGTGCCACACTGAGGCTCACCCACGCAGCTGTGGTACCCAGTGAGCCACATTCCATGAGTTTTAAAGCCATTTGACGTTCCTTCTGCATGGCCCTTGGCACCTCCCCAACTTGCTTTTTTTGGTCATGGTGTTTCATCACAGCAATAGAAACCCTAACTAAGACGCGCCCCCTTTCCAATGTCCGTAGAGTGGGGCTTAAGCTTCCTTTCTTCTCCTGTTGCTGTGACAAAATAACTTGAGAAGAACGTCAACTCGTTGCTGGTTTGCTCACGGTTCACGGTGCAGTCCAGTCCAGTCCTCGATGGTGAGAACGTCAAGGCAGCAGGAGCCTGAAGCAGCTGCTCTCACTGAATCGGAGATAGACCAGGATGAAGGCTTGCATGCTAGTTCTCAGCTTGCTCGACACCTAAACACAGGATCCTCCCTCTGCTGATGTAATAGTCCTGTCCACAAGTAAGACACCTCTTATCTCATCAATGCAAGCCATCAGGGTAACCCCCACAGGCATGCCCAGAGACCCATCTCCCAAGTGAGTCTAGATCCTGTCAGGTTGAGAGTACCAATCATCGCATGCTTGGGTCACACGGAGCTCTTATTGGTCAAGTATTTAGACCACGTGTTTGGGATGATGTGGCTTCACAGGGACAGGAGACTTAGTGGAAAGTGCTAAATGGCTGGGGCTGGCATCATTTAGTAGGTTCTTTTTTTTTTTTTTTTTTTTTTTTTTTGGGTTTTTTCGAGACAGGGTTTCTCTGTGTGCCCTGGCTGTCCTGGAACTCACTATGTAGACCAGGCTGGCCTCGAACTCAGAAATCCGCCTGCCTCTGCCTCCCGAGTGCATTTAGTAGGTTCTTTATAATCTGGGTAGGCTGGTTTCAAGGCTGGACCCAGCCGGGCCCCACTGATCCTTGTACATGGACTTACTGTATGGTTCAGTGGATTCTATTGCGAGGTGGCTGAGCTCGGGCAGAGGGCAGTGCTAAGGGGCATGTCCTGGAGTGAGGAGAATTCCCAGAGAAGGAGCCAGAAGTTGTCATACTTTTTGGACCAAGCCTTGGAAGTGACACACCATTTCTTTTTTTTTTTTTTTTTTTTTTTTTGAGACAGGGTTTCTCTGTATAGCCCTGACTGTCCTGGAACTCACTTTGTAGACCAGGCTGGCCTCGAACTCAGAAATCCGCCTGCCTCTGCCTCCCTAGTGCTGGGATTAAAGGCGTGCGCCACCACGCCCGGCTAGACACACCATTTCTTGAGGCTGGAGAGATGGCTCAGTGGTTAAGAGCCCTTGCTGCTCTTACAGAGGATCCAAGTTTGGTTCCTAACGCTCATGTCAGGTGACTCACAACTGTGCGTAATTCCAGCTCCAGAGTGATCTAATAGCCCTGGCCTCTGAAGGCATCTGTTCTCTCTCCCCCCCCCTCTCTCTCACACACAAATACAATAAAGAATAAATCTTGAATATTCTTGAGAATTCCATACATATATACAATGAAATATGATTATATTTATCTCCCAGTTTCTCCCCTCCAACTCCTCCCATAGCCTTTTCAATACCTTCTCCTCCCAATTTCAAGTTCTTTTCCCCTCCAAACAACCCACTAAATCCTTTAGTGCTGTCCACACATGCAGGGATGTGAGGCCCTTCACTGTAGCATGAGAATCCTACCAGTAGTCACAGTAAGGAATGGCTTTACCCCTGTCAGTAACCATCAGCAGCCATAAGGGGCGGGGCCTGGAGATCATCTCTGCTGAATATTGGCTAGGTGTGTCTCATGGAGTTAACCACAGCTGCTGTGAGCTCATGGGTGGGATAGCCATGCCATGTATGGGGCATGAGAAAGGGAGTGTGTGTGAATGTGAGAGCATGTATGTGTGTGTGAGAGTAAATGTGTGTATATGTGTGAGAGAGTGTGTGTATGTGACAGAGAGAGAGAAAGAAAGAGAGAAAGAGAGAGAGAGAGAGAGAGAGAGAGAGAGAGAGAGAGAGAGAATGAATGAATGGTTGGAGTTGGTATAGATGCTCCATTTATGGCCAGGCACTTGGTCTCTTATTCTCAGGGTTTTGAGACTTCAGTTATGCTGTAATGACTTCTGCCCACTGCAAAAACCAAAACCAAAAACCAAAAACCAAAAACCAAAAACCAAAAACTAAAAATCAAAAACCAAAAACCAAAAATCAAAAACCAAAAACCAAAGGTAAGCACAAACTTAATTTTGATGAAGTTCAACTTTTGTCTTTTTTTTTTTTTTTTTTTTTTTTTGAGGCACAGCTCAGGACATTTCCCTGGCTCACAGTCATGAAGATGATGCCTCTTATTGTTTTGTTTGTTGATTTTGTAGTTTCATCGAGGTGTATGGTCCACAGTGGGTTCCTTTTTGTACGTGGTGTTGAATGAAAGGACCAACTTCTTTCTTTTCCGGATGGATACCTAGTTTCCCCAAGACTACCCCCCCACCTGCCCCCACTGAATTGTCTCGATTCTTCAGTGAGAAATCAACCGATCAGAACACGAATGAAGTCTTATTTCTGACTCGGGTTCCCTTTTATTGCTGTGTCTGCCGGTGGCCACAGTGTGGTTCCTGTTGTGGCTTGAGTACGTTTTAGCATCAGGAGGTGAGAGCTCTTCAATTTTGTCCTTTTTCAGTATGTCATGTTTTGGCACCCAAACCGAAGCTCACCATCAAAGCGACCAACTAGGCCGTTTTGGCCGCTGCCGCCTTTTATGCCTTTGCTTTTGATTTCGTGAGCGCTCAATTGCCCACGTGACCCCACTCTCTTTATGTAAAACTGTTCTCCAGGGAAGAATATAAGCTTCATCCTTTTGTTTATACTTAAGAATATTTTTATTTATTTGCAGGGGACACACACACACACACACACCACAGAGCGAGCGTGCAGGTCAGGGGACAGCTTTCAAGAGGCAGCTCTGGCCTTCCATCATTTGAGTCCTGGAGACGGAATCGAGGTTGTCTGGCGTGGGAGGTTGTCTGGCGTGGGAGGTTGTCTGGTGCGTGGGAGGTTGTCTGGTGTGGGAGGTTGTCTGGCGTGGCAGCCAACGCCTTTACCCTCTGAGGCATTTCAGCCGCCCAACTTTTTCTTATTTCGGCACAAATGACTGAAAAGCCTAAAGTGATCTTCATTCTCAGGAGCATTTTTGTTTATTAAGGGAAAAGATGTCGTCATCTTGAGGAATTATTCTCCAGTGGAAATGTTTTCTCCAGGCAGGCGAGGATGCGCCTCACGCAGGTGTGGACTCTCCTGCTGCCTCTGAACTGACTTTAGTTGATCGGCCCTTCTGTTTCCTGTGCCGGAGGCATCTTTGTTCAAAGTCTATTGATTCTTCTTTCCTAACTGCGAGTATTATCACTTACTTGCTATGTGACCTTGGGCAAATTAACCCTCTATGAACCTTGCTTTTCCTTCCTGTTCAGCGAATCCCCTATATCTCCATATCCCCCTCCCCGTCCCCCTCCCCCCAAACTCCCAGCCCTGGGAATCTGGGAATTGAACCTATGTCTTGAAAATGCCAGGCAAGTGCTTTATCCCTGTACTATATTTCTAGCCCTCTATACATTTTATTTGGGGATGAAGTTTTGTTGTTTCCCAGGCTGCCTTCAAACTCACTCTGTAGCTCAGACAGACCTTGCAAACTGGTAATCCTCCTGCCTCATCTTATCCAATAGGTAGGTTTAAGAGGCCCGTGCACCATTCTACCTTCTCTTTTTCTGAAGTGCTGGGGTTTGAACCTGGCTCTCATATACCAGTTAAGTGCTTTACAAAAACACTAAAACCAAGTCCTCTGTTATCTCCTCTTCATGGGATTCATCTGAGAATCTCATCAGATCCCCCAAGCTGGATAGTACTAAGTTAATATGTACTATGTATTGTTCTATGCATACATATTTACCATAAAGCTTTATTTGTATATTAGATGCAGCAAGAGACAATATCTACTGATAAAATAGAAACAATTGTATTTTATTACAACCTCTCTCTGTGTATGTGTGTGTGCATGTATATATGTGTTGTGTGCATATGTGTGCATGTATGTGTGTGCATGTATATATGTGTTGTGTGCATATGTGTGCATGTATGCGTGTGCATGTATGTGGGTACATGTGTGCATGTATGTAGTGTGTGTGCATGTATGTGGGTGCATGTGTGTACCTGTGTGTGCGTGTATGTGGGTACATGTGTGCATGTGGGTACATGTGTGCATGTGTGTGTGCATGTATGTGTGAGTGTGTGCATGTGTGTGTGAGTGTATGCATTGTGTGTGTGCATGTATGTGTGTGTGTGCATGTATGTGTGTGTGTGTGCATGTGTGTGAGTGTGTGTATATATTTTACTGTACCATTGTCACCTATGGATCATAGCTTAGAAAACAAGGATAGGATAAGGGCTAACACTGTCATATCCTAAGTCAACAGAAGGAGGCCGCGTATACACCACAACCTGGCTTATGTAATCCCCAATTAATGAGCATAACAAGTAGGCGAGGTTCAGCCAATCCCAGGAAGCCAAGTTACCACACCACGTCCAAATAAGGCAGCTTATTTGGATCTAGCTTTCAGGACCTGTCACCTGCCAGGTGACTTTTCTGCTTAGCTCCTGTGTGCAGCCTCTGGACAGAGACTCCTGGACCTGTGTTTTCAGGGGCTGCCCAGGTCATGAATTATTCTCTTTGCAAACTAACTCTGTTGTAGTTAATTTGCTAACAGAAATCTTGGGAAAAATCACAGTCACTGTAAAAAATGTTTAGAGCGTGTTCTGTTTAGTTGCTAAGAAGACTGACACACATTTCAGCCAACAGATGGGACTTAGAAAACCAAGTGTCCTTAGGGCTTTTTGGAAGCTCTTTGGGGACAGAGGAGGCCACACCCCCTTACCTAACTCCTCTTCCTCTTTTTGAGACAAGCTATCATGCAGCCCAGGCTTGTCTCAAATCCACGATGTATTTGAGGATGGCCTTGAACTCCTACTTCTCTTGTGTCCAAACAAGTGTGAGATTACAGGGTGTACCTCTGTACCCAGTTTGTGTAGTGCTGGACATCTTACCAAGAAGTCTGTGCGTGGCCCACAAGTAGTGCACAGACTTAGCTACATTCTCTGGTCTCCTCCTCCTCATCTCCCCTTCCCCCTTTCAGTTTTGAAATAGGTCCTTTTTATATAGCCCAGGCTGGCTTACTACTTTGTAGCCCGGCCTAACCTGGAATTCTCAATCTCTCTGTCTCTGTCTCTCCAATTCTGGGATTGCAGGATGCACACCATACCTAACAACGGGAACACTTTTATGAAGGTGACAGCGTTCTTGGGGCGGGCATCCTGGAGTGCTGGGACCTATTGTATCTGGAGAATGGGGTCATCTCTGTACTCGGAGCTCTTGGAAATGGCCATCTTGCTTGTTGTTTTGTCCGGTTCAGACTAGAGTCTACACTTGGTCGGATCTGGTAGTCACGTAGCTTTAAACTTCTCTCAGCTTTTCCCAAAGATGATCCTATCTAAGCCCCCAAACCCTCATGTTACAGATAAACTGAACCCCAAGAAGCTGACAGCCATTAGCTTCAGCCCTCCCGCCATGTACTTCAGCATCTGAGGCTGACAATGAACTTGTACCCCGAGACTGCCAGCTCATTATCTGGCCCGCAGAGAGTTTTGTGCACCTTGTTTTTATGCTTATTGGGAATTCCGCAGGGGAGTGTTTTTTTTTTTTTTTAAGTTTTATTGTTTTAATATGAAAAAAAAAGACCCTCAAACCAAAGAGCCTCAATAAACAGCTGCTTATTTTCGTGATTTACCCCACCGAGGCAGTGATGTGTTCCGATGCCTGAAAACCCACCGTCAATGAAGACGCTGGAGTTTCGTGGGCATGGACTCTGCTGTTGAGCCAAGGACCTGGAATAACTGGCCAGCGCCTGTCAGGCGCATTCCCAGAACTTTCCGGTAGATGGCAGCATTGTGCAAACAATCTTTCAATTCAAGCCGCATCTTTTTTTTTTTTTTTTTTTTTTTTTTTTTTTCCTCCCCGGGGGAGGTTGGAGAGGGGTTGGTTGGTTATTTTGTTTTCCGCCTTTCCGCTGGTGAAATGAGAGGGCCTGGTGCCTGCAGTCGTCCAGGTGCCCGCTGGACCACGCCGTCTGTATTATGGTCTCAGCTTGGCAGGTCGCGACATGTGTGAATAAGATGACGCGGGCACGGTCGTTTTGGGGGCATAGCTTTTGCTTTGGATAATTGGTGCAGTTCACGTGACTTTTAATTTTTGCCTTCACCAAGGACAAGTACAAGAAAAGACAAAAGCCCCGTCCAAATGGTTTCCAAGCCAGTCCAGAAGTCCGCTGTATGTTCAAACACACTTCCCACTTCTCCCACTCTGTGCCCCCACTTTGTTGAAATGCAATTTCTAATTTGATCTTTCTAGAGTTGCCTTTCTCTATCCTGCAAAGTCTAGGCTCTGGGTGCTTGTCCAGTGGAGATCCAGTGCCTTAGGCCTCACGAGGGCTCATGTAATGCCGACTCTCACCACGAGAGGGCACTGTGGTCACACGCTGCCCCGGAGTGGGTCAGGCAAGGCAGAGAGGCCCCTGATGTCACTCCTGTGTTCTACTGGTAACCTTGGGACCCCCGACTGCTTTTTTGGGGGGGAGGGCGGGATGGGGCATTCCTTCATCCCCAAACCGCATGGATTCTTATGGTGCTCTGGACGCCATTCCCTCAGAGGTCTCATCCCACTTATTTTCTCCTTGCCTGCATATATCTCCGAAGAGATTCCCTTCCTTTAGCTTTTAAACATCTTTTCAAGTAAACGAGCATCTTGGGGGAATCAAGTAAGCTCCGCTGTATGTTCAAACGCACTTCCCATTTCTCCCACTCTGTGCCCCCACTTTGTCGAGACGCGATTTCTAGTTTGATCTTTCTAGAGTTGGCCCTCTCTTCCCGCAAAGCCTTGCCACTTTGTCTAGGCGCTGGGGCTGAGACCGCTCTGCTGTTTGTTTATTTTGTTCCGAGTTTTTCTTCTACTGCTAAACAACCAACCAGTGTTCTAGGCTCAGGATCTTTGTCCATCATCTGCTCCCCTCTCCCTCCCTGGTGAACCTGTTTGAGTCGAGTGGAGACATCCCTACTCTCTCCTGCTCTTGGACCTGGTCACCGTTCAGTCTTCACTTCTCTTTGGGGTTACATTACTTACAATTTTTAAATTTTTATTATTTTTTTCAGGCTGAAGGACTTCTTGGAGGTGACCAGCATGTGAGAGGAGGCTGTGATCTCTGTCTAGCGGGAGGAGGATGCCCTTTGCACTGAACTTAATGGGATGAGTAAAAGTTTGTCAGACAGAGAAGCAGTTTGTGTATTAGCAGGAGAGAGGCCCATCGGTGTGTGAGCCCCTGGCGTTTGGAGAGACTTTCAGGGTTGCGGGGGTGTTATGAATGCATGTGTGTGTAGGCCTGGGCAAGGGTGGCAGCGGAGAGCTTGCAGAAGGCAGGCAAGGGCCAGAACATGAAACACCTTGATCATCACGGCTAGGAGCTTGGTCTTTATCCTGAGGACACTATGGAACCAGAGATTCTAATCACGGAGGCTTGTGGCCAGATGTCCTTAGATAGACAACTAGAACTGACTTAGAGGAAGCAGGGAGGAGAGGCCAATTGCAGTGTAGCTGAATTTGCCAGCTCCATGGGGCAAACTTCAGCCTGACTTTGAGGTTCAGCGGACTGGCCAGCTCTTATGTTTTAACCACTTGGTGTACTCACTGGAGAAGTGTTGGGAACTAAAAAGGGGGGGCCCTGGGAAAGAGGGGGGGATGAAAGACCCACACCCTGCCAGAGTTCCACCTATTCTCTGGTCAGTCAAGCGTAGGAGGGCTGCTACCTACCTCCCACTCATCCCCAGGTGGGCATCTAAGCCTCTGACCCACTCTTCGGGGGTGGCAAGGGGCAGCCTTACCTGGGAGCCCTGGAGTTATGGGAGAGAGAGATGAGGGAAGAGAGGTCCCCAACACTGACCCGAGTGGGAAGTGGATCTTGATGAAGCAGAGACTCTCTATGGTTTTAGAGCTTTATTGTAGAAAGGCAGGGAGAAAGAGAGAAGGGAAGGAGAGAGAGAGAGAGAGAGAGAGAGAGAGAGAGAGAGAGAGAGAGAGAGAGGGCTAGAGAGAGAGTAAGAGGGAGAGAAAAGAAGAGGAGAGAGGAGAGGAGAGAAGACAAAGAGGGAGGAGAGAGGGTGAGAGTGAGGGGTAAGAGGGAGACAAGAGAGAGTAAGCAGTAAGAGAGCAAGGTGGGGCTGAACAGCCCTTTTTATGGTCTTTACTGTTGCTAGGTAACTGGGAAGGAGTTTAGCCTGAAGGTCAGAAGCTTGGGCCATTGCCTACATGACTTCTAGCCATGCTTCTCTTGTGGGGGCTGTGGGGGGCGTTAACTTATGCAGGATCCAGAGTTCCAGGAGCATGAGGGAACGCCTACCGTGTCATGAAGGTGAATTATCACCATTTCCGGGGGTTCAGACCTCAGCTCAACTGGAGACCAGCCTGTCTCTGCATAGCCCAATTCCCCACAGAGAAGAGCGGGTGAGTCCATGTGCTCTATCCTCTACCCAGAGTGCCAATGGTGCTGTTGCTGTGCCACAGGGAGCCAGACTCATCCTTCTGTCTGTCTATCCATTTAACCAATGGCTACATAATTGTGGGCCAAGTCTGAGGCTCATGCTGGGGATAATGTGGAAAGGAATAGGCCTGCAGCACCCTGCCGTGGGTGTGTTATGGAGCTGGGGAGAAAGCTATCAAACAATGTCGTGACTTAGTCAGTGTCCTACTTAAGAGGAAAAGAATGTAATTCTCCGAGTGTGTATAACAATAGACTCACCTCGGCCAGACCTTCTGCCAAGATACAAAACTGTGAGAAGTTCACCAGGTGAGGAGAGAGGCCTGTGAGTGAAGACACAGGATGTGCAAAGGCCCTGTGGCCCGAGCAAGCAGTGTATGATCAAGGCACTGGAAGAGAGTGGCCAGAGAGAGAAAGACAGCAACCAAGCCCTAAAATCTTATCCTCAAGATCCTGCTTTAGATAAAATGTCTAGGGCTGGAGAGATGGCTCAGTGGTTAAGAACACTAGTCAGTGTTCTTCCAGAGGTCCTGAGTTCAATTCTCAGCAACCACATGGTGGCTTACAACCATCTGTAATGGGATCAGATGCCCTCTTTGGTGTGTTGGAAGACAGCTATAGTGTATTCATATACAATGAATAAATCTTTGAAAACATCGACTGTGTATGGAAGATAGGTCTCTTATGGCTGAAGGAGACATCTGGGAGACTATGTGTATGTGTAAAATTTAAACTGCAGAATCAAAGTCCCTTCCCTGAACTTATGTGACTTGCAGAACATTAGGTAGAAGGTGTTTATTAATGTGAAGAAATGGGGAAACGATCCATCCAACCATAGGAAAGCTATGAACTATGTGGTATGGACAAAATTCGGAGAATTCTCATCACTTTTCACTTGCCAGCTGGAAGCAGCTGGATAAGCCGCGTGTGGCTCAGTCTCCTGCTCTGGATTACTTTGACAAAAGTAGCCCCCAGGGGAGGATTGCACCCTCAACAGCTGTGATTAGCTATTGGAGCGACCATCCACGCATGCGCAAGGGCATCAGCCTGCGCTTGGGTACGACGCGGTTTGATTCCTTCTCGTTGTGTATGTGTGTTTGTTTTGGTGGAGTTCTGCCGTTTGCTGTATCTGCCTGGGCTCTAAGGTGGAGTCATCTATGTCTTCCCAGATCCTCTAGCTCTGGCAGTACGGACAGCAATGGCCAAGGCTGGGTGCAGACTATTTTTTTTTTTAAACTACTAACTAAGATGGTCATATGCATGGAGTTCTCAGTTGAATGTTCATGTCTCTATCTGATGCTCCTCTTCCTGGGGTATAGGAAGGGCTCATCGACACATCCAAGTGACAGGCTTACAGAGTACTGCAGAGTCGGGGTCCACCATGGGCTGCCCTTGCTCTTCTCCCACACTGGTGTCTGGTGAAGGCATTTGGTTGCCGAGTCCTGGGTCACTTCTGGCCCCTCCCGCAGTCATTCACGTGGTTTCTCAAGGTGCTGGGAAGAGATTTATTACGATTGTTTTTTCATCATTCCTGGCCATCAGGGTCCTCGCTCCCAACACCTCAGCATCTTCGTTTGCTGTTGTATGTGTATTTTCAAAATGATGGATTAATATTTTTGTTAGCATTCAAAGTAAGGGTTTTCATGATGACATTTTCATACATGCATGCATGTATATATGTGTGTGTATATGTATATGATGTATATGTATATGTATATATGTATATATATATATATATATATATATATATATATATATATATATATTTGTACTTTGCTCACTTTTCTCTCCATTCTCTATATCTCTTTTCTCTGTTGCTTTATGATCCCCTTCACTCCAGACAGTCCCCTGCTTTATGTCCCCCCTACACACACACAGCATTTGTTCTGCATATAAGAGAACCTAATGCTTCCTTCTTCTTTGCCCATCACTCTCTTCCATCCCTTCCTCTTCCTCTGACCTCTGCCCTCCCCATATTCCCCTTATGTGCACATGTACACACAGATATATTTCTACTTGAATCCAGAGTCTGTGTTTTCTAGATTTAGTATGTGTGTGCACATGTGTGCTATGGGAAATGGGTTCTTTGCCTTCCACTTTGTTGAGGGAAGAGTTTGCCTTGTTTCTGCCACAGCCCTGTGTAGTCCAGGCTGCCTGGCCTGTGAACTTATGGTTCTGGCTGATTCTCTGCCTGGCATCTCATGGAGGGAGTGCTGGGATTACAGATGTGTGCCACTGTATCCAGCTGTGTATGTGTGTGTGTGTGTGTGTGTGCGCGCGCGCGCGCGCGCGCATGCATGTATCTGTGTGTGTGGTCTGGCCACTGGGCTCAGATCAGTAGGCTGTGACTGAGCCATTGCCTTGGTTGTTTTAAACTAATTTTGATAACTGGGCTGAAGAGATGATAGTTCAGAGGTTAAGAGTCATTTAGAGTTTGATTTCCAGCACCAAGACCAGAAGGCTCACAACTACCTGCAATTCCACACTCAGGGCACCCGACACCTTCATCTGGTCTCCACAGGCACCTGCACTGAGGTGTGCACACCACCCCCACATATATGCATAATTAAAATAATGAGTCTTTCGGGGCGGGGTGGCGTACACCTTTAATCCCAGCACTCGGGAGGCAGAGGCAGGTGGATTTCTGAGTTCAAGGTCAGCCTGGTCTACAAAGTGAGTTCCAGGACAGCCAGGGCTATACAGAGAAACCCTGTCTTGAAAAACCAAAAATAAATAAAAAAATAAATAAAAATAATGAGTCTTAAGAATTGTTTGTATTTATTTTTGACAGTTTCCTCATAAATGTCTATCATAAATTTTAGTCCTTTTCAACCTCTTCCATGTCTCATCCTTTTCCTTTTCCTGTTGAAAACCCCCTTTCCAACAAGCCCCCATCCTACTTTGATGCTCCCCCCACCCCGTGTGTGTGTGTGTGTGTGTGTGTGTGTGTGTGTGTACTGAATCCAATTAAAATTCCTTGTATGGGCGAGCATGGGCGAGCGGTTATTTGGAGCATGTGTGGTTTATCAATGGTGTCTCCACTGAAGAAAAAAACACCCCACCTCCCGACCCCAACCATCATGGACTGCCGATATCTTCTGTGGAGAACCGAAGGTGCAGGAGCTCCTCTCTAATCCATGATAAAACGCTGGTGGGCTGAACCTTATGCAGACCTAGTGGCTCTCAGAGTCTCCTGTCGAGACTATTGGTGACTTTTCGAGCCACTTGAGAAGGAACTTTCCATTCAGTTCTATCTTCCCATTTACATTGCTCTGGGTCCCGAGGTAGCTGATATTTAAATCAGGCCCACGATGCTGTGATGGTATACCCTACAAGGCTCCAGTCTCAGCACAGGGCTGAGCCCCAAACACCTTCAAACATCAACAGTTAGTGACTGAGGTACCCGCATTAGACCAGCAGAACCTATTATTAGTGAATGGAAGAAGACGCAGCCAGTGGACCTTGTATGCTATCCTGAGGGCCTCTCAAGGCCTCTTTCACACTGTCTCCACCAGTCCCAGGCACATTGGCTTCAGTTTGGAGGGCAGCCATGGAGGGCAGAATATATCGAGAGAAACACTGCCCCCCGGCGGCCATTCTCGTCTCTGGACGCCGGGTGCCTTCATCTGAAAACCAAAAGCCAAAAGAAACTGTCAGGATGATTGTTTCCAGGAGGGGGAAAAAAGTGTCCCAAGATGGCTTGTTAGACATGAAAGTGGCCGGCGACTTCTAACTTGCAGATTTTCTTGCTAACAAAATATAATAAAGTTCTGTCTCACTGGGGACACAGCTACATATTCATGAAAAAGAAACGGACTAGCACAAAACCTCTAGCACAGTATTAGTCATGCTTTCCGTAGGTGGTGGGGTCCCGACGAACTGGTTCCTACACACCTTTCTGCTGTCCAGATTTCTGAGAATTGACTATGTATTACGTCACAATGGGAACCCTGAATCCCGCCAACACATCTGCTCACGGAACCGCAGATGCTGGAATGAAAACCAGATGGGAGGTCGTTGTGAATTTTTGCCACCGTCTCCATCCTGTCCCAGTTGTCCCAAATGAGAGAGGCTTGTGGGTCTGCCAGAGGAGAGTTCTGTATGGTACAAAGGCTTGGGAGAATCTGTTCCCTGTCTTTCTACAAAGATGCTGGTCACAGCCCACCCCTGCCAAAGGCTGCCCCTGGGACACATATGATGGTTTCCATCGGGTTTGATGATTCCCTAGAGGGACTCTCAGGATCTAGCAAGGCTGTTGTCCTCACAGATATGGTTTGTACAGCAAAAGGATACAAATTAATAGGCATGTATCAATAAATATTATATTGGGTCACTCGTGTGTGTGTGTGTGTGTGTGTGTGTGTGTGTGTGTGTGCGTGCATGATTGATTGATGCTTAGAGTCTTTCGAGGGAAGATGGATGGCCAGGAAGGCAAATCGTCTAGAAATCATGTCATCTGAAGGATATGACAGTATTTAGCGTGGAAGCAAGAAAGCCTACCTTCCACTGCCTGTGTTTGATGGGTTGCCATGGAGAAGTGGAAGCAGACACATGAGGTCTAGCTCCAGAGGAGATGAAGAGAGCCAGTAAGGGAAGGAGCAGGAGGCTGGAGCCTGCAGAAGTGACTGGAGCTCTCTAAGAATTACAAGTGTCCAATGGCAGATCCTGACTTCTAGACTGCTCAGTCTCTGACACTCTGCGTGAGAGGATGTGGCCCTCGCAGGTTCACAGGGGTGATCCCGGAGGTGCGTGGGAGCTTGGCTGACAGCGGCCTCTACAGCTCTCTCTTCTAGTGTGTGCCTTGCTCATTTCTCTTGCTAAGATCCGGCAGGATGCACCGTTCACAGCTGGCCTTGGGAGTACTTGGTAGCGTTGCACCTTTGAAGGGGTTGCTAATCCCGTGGAATGTGGGAAGCAAAGGCCTCTTACCTTCTACCTTGTTATCTCCCTAGATTGAAACCTCAGCTTGCCCTAGCCAGTGTTTCTTTTTAGGATGATTAAAGTCTTTGGCTCCGTCTGAACCCATTCATTTTAACTATTCCATTTCCCAAGAATATCATCTCATTACTTTTTCAATGACTCAATATTTTCAGCACAAGTGAACGAGTCCAGAAAGTCATTTCAGCCATTGATTATTTTTGGTAACCTTCTGATCTATTCTAAATCTCTTTTCTTTTAATTCCCGTTTATGCCCTCCTGTCTCGTCATCTGTTCTGAGCTGAAAATAGTAACCTGGCTTGACCTTATTATCTACCGTTTAAGATTTTATGGTCTTTGGTTAAATCTCATCTTAATAAGTGTTCCTAGGCTGTAGATTATAGTTTTCCTTTTCCTTCCTTAAAGGCTGCCCTTTTCAGCTCAAATCTGTTATGATAGCACCAACTTCTCCACCCTTCCCCAAATATGCCAAAATCCCACTTCTTCTTTGTGATAAGCACTGACCTTAGAGCCAGCTTAGAAGGATATACCCATGCTCCTAATGACCACGCCTCCTGCAGCTTTGAACTGCCTCCCAGTTCTGTTTGCGGATATGTCCCAAATCCTACTTGTGCGGGTTCTGAAGTGCCACTGGGAAGGTAGGTAAACAAATGAAATAGTATCAGCTAAGTCTGCATTTAGCAACTTAGGAGTCAATATTTATGTGGGAGAGGAAACAAGACAACAGGAGAATGCTGGATATCTTTTCGGTCCGTAGATATTAAAAACATACTTATTTTATGTTTGAATTTTGATAGAGGTACATATTGTATGTTGAACATATTCACCTTCCTCCAAGAATTCTTCCAGTGAGCATTGACTGGCTGGCTAAGTGCATTGACTCCCGGTGATTTGAGATTTCTCTGTTTCAAGCTAGGGGTTGTCATTGCTTTCACGGGACAGGATTTCCAGCCCCCTCACCTTCCTGGGCATCTTCCTTCAAAGGGCTCTGAATGTCAATCATGTTCACAAAGCCCTTAGTGGAATGCTCTAGGCTGAACCTGTTTCTTCAAATGGAGCTGAGGAGTGACAGCTGCTGGGACTTAAGACTTAAGAACACACAGGAAGGAAGTCACAGAACCTGAGGCAATCTGCAGCCTTTGAGAAGCCAGGATCTGGGGGGAACTGAAGTCGTTGTTTTTGCTTCCAGGAGGTGGGGAAGACACAAAGGAGATACAAAGTCATTTTCATCCACCTTCTTGGGATCGGAGACAGGGACTCCTTAGACCCTCGGAAATCAAGACGTCAGACGGTAACTCGGGACGGACCCGTGTCCAGAAGTTTCGGGAGTCTCGAACTGAACAATCATCTAAATTAGACTCTTCGTCGAAACCTAGATATCGTGAAGGAAGTACCGTCTTCAGGAGAAGACACTGAAAATTCAAGAAAAGTCGGGACCCTGGGTGTTCACCTCCTGGGCAGAGCCATCTCTGATCACCCTATTGGACTCTAGCTCTGGTTAACTACAGGGAGTTGACCTGAAGTCCCTAGGGCATTAGAAAGTTGAAAACTGTGACCCTTTAATACAGTCCCTCATGTTGTGGGGACTCCCCCCAAGCCATATTATTTTTGTTTTTACTTTATAACTGTAATTTTCTACTGTTTTGACTCATAATGTAAATATCTGATATGTAGAATATCTTTGACCCTCAAAGGGGTCATGACCAGTAGGTTGAGAACCCACTGCTCTAGAAAGCCTCTGTATCATGTCTGTCCCTGGTTCCCATCCAAGCCCTCCTTTTATCTCTAAAGTGGGATATTGTCTACGACTAAGGTCACTAAGTTGCCCTCAGAGAGTTGGAAAAAGACTACTCCCCAAGGTGAGGTGATAGTACCCACTCACAGCCATGCTTGTCAAGAGCTTACCATTTTGTTTGGTCCCTTGACGCTCGGGCACTTAAGAAACCGAGAGTGGTGTAGAGTCTACGGGAGTGGTGTAGAGTCTACAGGAACTCTTTAAAAATGTGTTTCTCCCCCAGGAGCTGAAGGGGTCTGCAACCCTAGAAGAGGATCAACAATATGAACTAACCAGAACCCCCAGAACTCTTGTCTCTAGCTCCATATGTAGCAGAAGATGGCCTAGTCGGCCATCATTGGGAAGAGAGGCCCCTTGGTACTACAATCTTTATATGCCCCAATTCAGGGGAACGCCAGGGCCAAGAAGTGGGAGTGGGTGGACAGGGGAGCAGGGAGGGGGGGAGGGGACTTTCGGAATAGCATTTGAAATGTAAATTAAGAAAATATCTAATAAAAAATTGAAAAAAAAGTGTTTCTCTTTCAGTAATAATGAAACATTATCATCAGTTATAAATGTAGATACATAGTTATATTCTGCCCTGGTAACTTATTACTGAGAAGCATTTTCAAAGAACAAAAGTGTACTTCCCTTTTGACCATATTTATTTGTAGGCAGAATGAGTCAGTATCCTGACTGGCGACCCCTAGTGTTCCACGCGTGCACAACAGCCACTTCCACAAATGGCAACTTTGAAATCTGCCTGACGCCTGGGGATGAATGACAACGGAGTCCACGCCCAGAACAACTAACTAATCGGATGGTGCCAGCAACAGGGAGCGAGATGCCCTGGACCAATGGGACACGGGCAGAGCGTATAAAGGCACACCTCGATCCCCCAATAAACGAGTCTGCCTCCACTTCTCACCTGACTCCTGGAGTGTGTCTCATCGATTCTGTACCTTCTTACCCCCTATCCCTAAGGAACATCCCGAGGGGCCGAGGGCTAGAGGGCAACCTTTATTTAAATTGGAGTTTGTAGATAATGTCTGGGGCTGACACTATTCTTCAGAAGAAATCCTTTATTATTCCGGTTCGAGCCACACGGGTTTAGATTCCTTTGCTTATTCCTTGACATATTCATTCTTTTATTTACTCAGTAAACACTTCCAGGTCCTATTTGTCATGCGCCAGGTGCTATGTCAGTCCCAGAAGCACACGCTCAGGAGTCTTTGCTGCTCCACCTGACTAACCGGGTACCACACTCTGTGTGGTTCCGGATGCCAGCGTCTCTCTGTCACTGAAACAACAGTGCGATGATTTTTATCTACTTCTGTGTTTTCAGAGATGTGGGAAAATCACTCCTCAGGATTTCACGAGGCAAAACTACACAGAACGAACGAATGACTTGTATCCACGTTTGGTATTTGCAAGTCAGCGGCCGATGCTGCAGCCACTGCTCTCAGAACCTCCTGCCAGCCGCAATGGGAGGGCGAAGGTCTCGCAACTCCAGCAGACGAGGCCAACGCAGAAAAGTTTGTGCGGAAGCTGTTTTTTCTTTGTGTGTGTGGGGGGGTATTTCGGCTGCCACAGACTAACAATCTTATATTTCACAAGCTCTGTCCCATGGGGCTGAAGGCTTCCTCCCTGGGAATCTTCTCTGCTTACCGGGAAGCCTAGGGCAGAGGTCTGATGGGTGGCACGTTAGAGCCGCCAGCCGAAAGCTAAGGGGCTGACTATAGAGCGTTAGATAAACTAGATAGAAACATAACCCAGCCCTCCCACCCCTCACCACATATATGTCTGTCTGTCTGTCCATCTGTCCGTATGTATTTATGTGTAATGTGAGTGTGTGTGTATATGAATGTGTGCACATGGAGGCCAGAAGATGCAGATCCTGGCCCTCTCAGTGTAGCTGGGCAGGTTTTTTTTTTTTCCTTGAGCATCATGTCCAGCAGGACAATGCTTTGTTCCATGCTTCAAAGCCTGGAGACAGAATATAGCTCTGTCATGGATTACCTCATCTGCCAGCTTGGCGCAGCAAGAAACACTAGGATCCATGATGGAGAAAGATATTCTGATACATTCAGTGACTGTTTCTTGTGTGTTGCTTTATGCCGGGTATCCTGCTAGATGCTTGAGATACTGACATAGACAGGAACCTCCACCCCCACCTCCATAGAGGCCAACATTGCAGATATGGACACAGATGAACAAAGACACAATTATAATGCAGAGAGGCAAAATTCAACGTGGGTAAAATGTTGGTTTCTGAACCCAGCCTAGAAGATGTAGAAAGCCCCCTTGGAGGGCAAGCATCCACAGTGTGGCCCAGAGGATACAAAGGCACTAACATGCAAATACTTGGACTGTGAAATGCATGAGTCCAAGGGGGTGGGGTGGGGAAGGATAGCAGTTTGGAAACTTCACAGATACACAGCTTGTCATAGGCTATGAGATGTCTGATGGGAAACGAGGTGGAAGACAGGTTGCTTTGATTATAACTCCTCCTACTTAACCTTCCTTGCACTTACCCAAAGAAGGTATGGAAGAAAGGAAGCCCTCCTCAGACACAGACATAGACACAGACACAGACACAGACACAGACACAGACACAGACACAGACACAGACACAGACAGACACAGACACATAGACTGAGATACAGACACAGAAACACACACACACACAGACATACACACATAGACACAGATATAGACACACACACAGAGACATAGACACAGATATAGACACAGAGACACAGAGACACAGACATAGACAGATACAGACACACATAGACACAGATACAGACACACACAGAGACACAGACACACACACAGATACACACAGAGATACAGATATACACACAGATACATACAGAGACACAGACACACACACACACACACACATACAGACAGAGACACACACATAGACACAGATACACAGACACACACACAGATACATACACAGACACAGACACACACACATACACACACACATACAGACAGATACACACACATAGACACAGACACGGACACAGACACAGATACACAGACACACACACAGATACACACCCACCCACACACATAGACACAGATACGGACACAGACATAGATACACAGACACACACACAGACACACACACAGACACACACACGAACCCAGCTAAAGCAACCCCCACCAGTCTCCAGTGAGCTCTTCCTCTTCACTTCTGAATGTTCACTTGCCTCATCGAAGGCTACCCTTAGTCCACCCTGGATCCGGATAGGCAAACGACCTATGCCAGGCTCTCATCACAGGCCTGGTCACCCAGTATTTGCCAAGCTTTCAAATGCCCCGTTGAAGTTCTAGTTTCAAAGAAAGTGAGCTATCAGGGATTCTTGCTATACAAACAGAAGGAACGCAGCCCGAGGATTGCTTGGAGCAAGTCTCACAACCTAACTCGCGTGACTGAGTGCTGGTGTAACCTTGGAAGCAGAAGCTGTAGGCTGGTGAATTCGAGGGCCACTGGTATGTGACAAGATGGGCTGTTGAATCAGCATAGCAGGTGAAATTAACAGAACAAGATCAAGTGGCCTGGCCACTTCTACCTTCAAAGGAAGCATGTTAGTGAAGACTCCAGCTCTAGGGGTCAAACAAAGAACACAGTATCCATGAACTTCGTAAAACTAAGGGGACTGTTTGTCTTAAGAAAGTTTGATCTGGCAAGTGGCCCCACTGCTCCCTGAGGTTGTGTGGGACCTAGATACCCTATATTTTATTCATCAGTCATGCTCTGGGGTCAAAAGCCATCTGCCGTCATTATGTCCACCATCTGCCTTCCAGGTAGTTGGAAAGAGAACCGTGTGGAAATTGTTTATCCGAGATTGACAGCTGCCCACATCGCTTCTCTTCCCAATTCACCAGCAAGCAATTGATTGCTTGGCCATGTGTGGCTGTAGTGAAGGTTCAAACCGTGTCTCTTAAGCTGGCCAGGGTGGGCTTAATAAGCTTACAACCATTATTGAAGAAGGAACGGGAGAACGGGTGGTGGCTGACAGCTAGCATTTTCAGCCATAGGTGAATATCTCCATCCTGTAATTCCGGCAACCGCGCAGAGGCGGAGGCTCTCCACAGTTTGTCTCTCAAGGCTGAGGAAATCAAGACATATAGTGAGGGACTTGGTCAACATTTGGCAAAGAAGCCACCTTGGAGGACTGTAGTAGGTTTTTGTAAGGAGACCTCCTAAGGTTCCTATGTAGTGACAGTGTTCCCACGGGTTATAGTTCCTTTCACGGAAAAGCTTGAGGGTAGCCTTGGGTTAGTGACCCAAGGAACACAAACTCAAGGGTGTTTTAAACTCGACTCCATGCACATAAGAGTCTGTGCAAGCCTTAGCTTCTCCTCTGCCAGTCTAAGCATAGACTGAACAAAGAGGACCGTGTGGCTCAATGGTGAGAACGCTGGATTCGGGTCATAGGGGAACTCCTGGACCAGTCCTGTGCCCAGTATAAACCCCACTCCCAGGTAGTGTGGTACTGGGCCATCTCGCTCATTTTCAGAGCAACGTCTTGCCCATCCCCCATCCCATCCCATCCCATCCCATCCCATCCCATCCCATCCCATCCCATCCCANTGGATTTGAAGGTCTGGAGATTTGGGTGGGTGGGCTCTGTCTGGCCACATTCCGTTAGCTACGTGACTCAGCTAGCAGCAGCAGCTGGGCATCGTGCCACCCTCTGCATCCATATGGTAGTGGCTGGCAAGGGTACGTGGCAGGAAGCACTCTTCTTTGTCTTCCTTGGGTCTGGCCCTTTGTGATCATTCAGGAGTCCTGGTGGGGTTTTGAATTGTTACTTTATATGAAGCACAGTGTGCAGACCAAATGACTGGGCCTACGCTCTAGACTGGAACCCATCTGCTCATTGTAACCGTGACAGTGACAGAGTACAGATGGTCCAGAGGACAGACGTGTGGATGTGCCAGGTGCAAGAAGGGCTCCCTGTGCCATGGGACTTTCTCATCCCTCCCCGATGGATAAAAGGCAGGTGTGGTTGTGATCTTTCCCAGGATCTAAGGATCAAGTGGATCCTTCAAAACCCAGGAAACAATGAAAAGCTTTGCCGCTAATTGAGGCTGTGGGGTTCCGCTGATCTGTTGACAGGAGGGGCTAAGTTCTAATTGTGACGGTCAGGGCAGGGAGTAAGGTTGGTCATTTGTGTCTACTAACCAACATCCACTGATTATCTACTTTGCATCGGGATGCAGAAATGGCCAAGGCATGGTTTCTACTTCTGAAAACCCTCAAACAGAACTTAAAAGCACTTGGAGAGACGGAGTTTCTCAAGGACAGTAGGGATAATGGTGCCGTCGATGCTGTAGGGTCTGAGCTCGAACCTGGATCTGAAGCTGGAGAATGCTTTCACATCAGAATGTTGGACTCTCTGCAACGATTTGGGGGAACAAAGAGACTCCTGTACAAATATTAGAAAGTAAAGTTTCATGTCCTTATTAACGGGGACACAATATAGGTGACTGTGGTGGTTAGCATTGGCAAACTGACAGGATTAGGGATCTCTGAAGAGACAAACCCCAGACATGTCAGTGAGGATTACCTGGATTAAGTTACTTGAGGTAAGAAGATATACTCTAAGGTATGGCTGGCAGCATTCCATGGGCTGGGGTCTTGGACTGCATAGAAAGGGGAAGTCTAGCTCTGTGTCAGCACCCAGCTCTCTCTCCTGACTCTACACACACCATGACCAGCCACCCTGGTCTTGTGTGACAGTGGACTATTCCTTTCCTTCCATGAGCTTTGTTGGGTGTTCTGTGGCAGCAATGTGAAAAAGTAACTCACACGACCATTTTGTAGAAAATAAAGGAAATTAGCAACGAATTACATATCCTTCAACGCAGAGCAAGGGCTATGGTGAGCAAGGGTATTTGAATCTGCTCATCACAGGGATGATACACTTGATATACAGTTTTGTGTCATTTCATTTAAACTCTGTGGCACAGCCCATGCATCCCCAAGTCTTTCCTAATACAAGATGTAATAAACTACACTATCATTTTTGCAGCTATTATTATAACTACTTAGTCAATGAATGCAATTTTAGACTTGTAAGGATCTCAGATCTTTACTCTTAAAACATTATCATTATTAATGAATATCCATTTTTAATCTTCCTAAACAGTTCTCCCAAGTCCCTTAAAGCTGAATGCCAGAAATAGACTGTATACATTTTCCTTTTAGTAAATGATTACTCAGGATGATGATAGCATGATGTGGTGTTTCTAGCCAGAGTGTAAGAGAGCCACTGTCCTTATCAATACTGCACATTGTAATCTCTCAAAGATTGATTTAGTTTGTTTGTCTTGTTTTATTGAGACAGAGTCTTCCTGTGTAGTCCAGACTGTCCATAAACTCTGGTCCTCTGGGATTTGTGACCTAAAGACTTAAGGTTCCACATTTCCCAACATAGCCTAAATTAAAAGATGAATGTGGAAGTGCTTGTTCAAGACAGGAGACCTCGTGGGGGATTCTACTGCTATGGTCTGCACAAGGAGAAGGTGTTAGAGATGCTACAGAGAGGCAGAAAGAGGACAGACTGCAGCGGGGCATTGGTCCATTCCTCAGTAGTTGTGTAATGGTCTTAGCTAGGCTGCTGTAACAAAACAATCTTGGACTTAGTGACTTACACAAGAATACTTTATTTCTTGACGTTCCAGAGGCTAGGAAATCAAAGACTGAGGTACCGGCTGGTTCGACTTCTTGGGAAGGGCTCATGCCCTAGCTTGTAATAACTCTTCTTTCTGTAAACCCACTGAGATGCGGCAGACATCTCTTCCCTTGGCTTCCTGTGAGGACATCGGTCTCATATCTGAGGGTTCAGCCTTACGGACTAATTGTGGTTCAAAGGTTTTTACCTCTGGAAATATCCTACTGGCCTTAGCCTATGAACTGGGGGCTGGATGGTGAAACTTCCAGGTCATAGGAGTGACCACTGAATCTTGTTTACATTCTTCAGTCTGTTCATTTGTCAGCAGAAAGAAAACTCTCCTGTGTAGAGAGGGAAACGATGCAAACGGTGTCACATCATGTCTGTGCTCTTACAGGGGCTGAGCCAGCGAAACCAGCTGTAAAAGTGCCTGTCATACTTCCCTCCCTCCCTCCCTCCCTCCCTCCCTCCTTTCTAAGTCAGAATAAGAACTAGACAGGGGGACAATGACATCAGCCTATGTTGCTAGAGGAACCCTGGGAAGGGTGCATGGGTACAACTGCCCTTGTTTTGCTACCTTTTTAGAACATACCTTCTTAAAGGTGTAGAGGAATTTGTGGATCCTGAATGTTTATCCTGATCCGTTGGGATCCTCCCCCAGCCCCATGAGCCCACTCTCAAAACAGCAGGCTTTGTTTTGAGAGGCCATCCCTGACTGCTTCCCAGAGAATCCTTCAGCATCCTTCAGGCCTTACCTCTGCTGGGACCTTGCAGGAGTGGTTGTCCAAGCTCCCTTCCTCTCTGGTTCTTCCTTCTGCTTCTCTTGTCTTCTCTCTAGCACAGCTTCTCCTTGGGTTGTCTGGACAATAATTTCCTGTGGACTCCAGAGTATTTTGTCCCCAGAGGCCATCTCCCTGCGTGGACCATCATTCTTCACTGTGACAAGCTCTCTTCTCCCTCTGGCTCTTTGCTGTAGATGCCCCTCTGAGGTGGATCTCAGTGCCTTGGACCTAACTGCCAAGCTTTGATGGAATGAACCTTCCATGTAAAAGCAGCCCTGGTGCTTGCTGTCTCTGACCTCATATACCCAACCCTGGAACAGGCCACCTGTGGTTTTAGGTACTTGAAACCTAATCGGGTAGGGTGGATGGGAGGGTGGGCCGGGCAATGTCTTCTTTACCGATGACTGGGTGAATCCCCTTCTACAGGTGCCCTCCCCCGCTAGAAGCAGGGTGGTGCGAAGACTTCATTTGCTGTGGCTATAGACTGCTTTGAGCTCCCCCAAAGGTAGCAGCGATCGCATTCCCGTGGATTAAAATCCTATTCCTGGCACACATCTAGGCCATCCTTTAAACAACCAGCTTCAATTCACAGTGGAGGACACAGAATGGCTGCTGCCTGGTTTTGAGAGGACTCGAATCGAATCTGCTCTCATTAGAGCTCAGGGGTATCGCAGCGTGGGGGAGGAGGGCCTCCAGGCGCCGGCTATCCTTTCAGTTTCACAGGCTGTACTTTTTGGTTTGTTTAGTTTTGTTTTTGTCTGGCGGGCTCAAAAAGAGACTGTCCTACTTTTCACCGGAACAATCACTCTAACGTTTTTAAGAAATTAAGTCTCTGGGAAAAAAAAAAAAAAAAGATCTCGTTTGAGAGGGCTTGTAATGGCTCCTTGACCACACGCTGTGCCTGCCAATTTATAACAGAGAAATATTACAGAAGTTGAGAGCTAAAGTTGGTGTGCACAGGCATTGCTTAAGAAGGGACGGTTACTTCCTGGGGACAGTGCTCTCCCTGACTAGGTGCCCCCAGCATTGATTCAATCTGGAGAGAAGCTGTCTGCCAGCCTGCTGTTTCTTCTGCAAGCAGCGCCAGCTCATTCATTCTGCTCCCCATTTGCAAAGAGATATTCATGCCGCTGAGAGCCAGCAGGGCTTGGAGAGCCGATGGAAGGTCTGATGATGAACAGAACTCCCCGGGAGGGTATGTCTTCCATTTTGTAGGCACCTCTTGAATGCTGTACTAGAGAGAGGCCCACGCGTAGTTTCTGTTGTCTTACCAGGAAGACAGTCCTCTGGGGTATCTCAGAGGAGTAGATAAGAGCAATCAGCCGACAATTTAAAATATCCTTCCATAGATTTTATATTATACATGTTGTCTATGAGAGTGGCTGTTCTTTGTCCATGGGCTCTACCACTGATCGGTCTTCTACCTGGCTACTTTTGAGACCTTACTCTTTTTTTTTTTTTCTTCACATTTCAATCACTTGTTTTTGTTTGTTTGTTTTTCGAGACAGGGTTTCTCTGTATAGCCCTGGCTGTCCTAGAACTCACTTTGTAGACCAGGCTGGCCTTGAACTCAGAAATCCGCCTGCCTCTGCCTCCCAAGTGCTGGGATTAAAGGCGTGCGCCACCACGCCTGGCTTATTCTGCTTTTTATAATCCCTCATATTGTGACACAGCAGGAGAGTGCAGAGGTTCTTCCATCTTGTATGAGGCCATTTTAGATTTTACTAGAATTTGATCTCCTTGGAAAATTACCCAACTCTATTTTAGGAACCTGAGGTCAAGATACCCCAGCTAACTTATCTTAGCTTCTGTTAAATTGCTTGTGTTTGCAGAACCTCCCTCTGAAGCTACAGAACAGGATACCAGGATGTACTTCACGCTACACTTGGGTCCTGAATACTTGAGTATAGTCTCACAGGGCTGGAATTAAGACTTTTAATTGGCTACAAGCTGTGTCTGTATGTTCATCTCCCATAGGCTCTTGGCAACAGTATATATGGTTAAAGAAAGAAAATCTGTTTCTTTTGCTTTTTGAGACAGGGCTTCACTGTGTAGCTTGGCTGTTCTGGAACTCACTCCATAGACCAGGCTAGGCCCAGACTCACAGAGATCCACCTGCCTCTGCCACCTGAGTGCTGGGATTTGAGGCATGTGCCACTATGGCCTGGCCAAGGAAAACAAAAACAAAAGCAAAAACAAAAAATTAAAGGCCATACCCATCACATAAAGAGAAAACATGTCTCAATGAAATGATTATTTTTCCTGATTAATGAGAGAGAACTAGAGAGATCTTAACTATTTCAGAAGTACACATACATATATAGAGACAATTAAGAAACGATGAGTTGAATTTGTTAATAGATATGAAGCTAGATGCTTACACAGGGTGATAATTAATTGTACCACATGGGCAAAATTAGCTTGTGTTTTCTATGGATAAGAACCACTTAACAGTTTAGTTAGTTCTGCTAGATTTCTGCAGCTGGCGAGAGAGGCTAAAGTAGGTTAGCAACAACGAAGGGCACAGAGAACCGGAAGAAGTGTATGCGGGTCCTCAGTAATCATTTTGGCTTACTTCAGAGCTCTTTCCGTCCTAGCCAGCATTATGCTCCCTGTGGCTCCCTGTCTCAGGGCTCTTGCCCATGCTTCTGTAACCTTCCAGTGGTCTTGTAGTTATTTCACCTTGTACATTCCTTCCCCAGAGCCTTTTCTGACCTCTAATCTAGGTCAAGTTCACTGTCATAAATCCTCATAGGACCACATCTCATTTATTAGAGCCTTGACAGTCATTGAAATCTGTGTTGCATATGGAAGTCTCTACATCCTTGTGTGACCTGGTCCTGCTTCCATTAGAGGCTTCTCTCTCGGTTAGGATGCACTACATTTCTCCTTTCAGCTTCTGGATCTCACCAAGTCCTTACTTAGGGACTCTGTGTCTGCTGTTCCCTGAGGTACCTGGAGTACTTTTCTTTCAGCCTTTGCCCAGCAGGTGTCTTGTCATTCCCAAACTCCTCAATTTGAATGTCTAAATAGCCTCTCCCAACTTCTCAGGCCCAGTAGCTTCCTTACCCATTTTCACTTTCTTTCTTTAACTTTTTTTTTTTTTTTAAACTGAGGATTTAACTGAAAGGCTTTTAAGCATGCCTTTTTATTTTCTTTTTTTTTCTCAAGACAGATTTTCTCTGTGTAGCCCTGGCTGTCCCAGAACTTGCTCTGTAGACCAGGCTAGCCCTGAGCTCAGAGATCTGCCTCTCTCTGCATGCTCCTCCACTGCCGGGCTAACATGAACACACTAGGGTGACACATGAGCACACTAGCATGACCACTAGGGTGTATGTAGCACAGGTCCCTCTTTGTTTATGTTTCTGTGTAGTCTCATACACTTGTGGAACACAGGGTGGTGATGTCATACATAGAGACAGTGCATAGCAATCAGGTAAGAGTCATTAGCTTTGTTGTCTCATTCATTTCATTGTTTTGGGAAACTGAATCTCTCTCTCTCTCTCTCTCTCTCTCTCTTTCTCTCCCTCCTCCCCCCCTTTCCATTTTAATAGGGGACTTCAGTAAACACATGCTACAAATAAATTATAGCTGCTCTATGGTGCTGTAGAACACTGGAGCTTGTTTCTGCTGTCTACTTGTAGTTTGGTACCTGTTGTTTCATCAGCAGAGCCTCCCTCCCCTTCCTGACTCTAGTGAACGCTATTCCTCTTTGCTTCTGTAAAGCTGACCTTTAAACTTCTCTGTGTGAGTGAAGCTGGCTGCTCTTTCCATAGCTGTACCTGGCTGTGCACTGTTCTTGCCACGCCTGTCTGTGGTGATGAAAATTACCGGATTTTTCTTTTTTATGCCTGAATAAAAGTCCATTGTGAGCATCTACCACACTTTCTTTACCTCTTCATCCACTAATGGACACCATGGTTGATTTGTGTCATTGTCATTCGGAGTAGTGTCACGATGAACAGGGACAGGGAGGTGCCTCTTGATATACTGGTATCATTTCTTTTGCATTATGTACCCATGTACTGAGAGAGCTGCATCTTCTGGTAGTTTTATGTTTTGGAAGAACTTCCTTGTTATTTTCCATAATTATGTACTAATTTCGACCCCTAGCCCATAGAGTCTATCAGTTCTCGGCCTCTAAGCCTAACCGGTGATTCACTTTCACACAACTGAATGTGCCACGGAATCGAGGCACACAGCCTGAGCCAATGAGATTGCCTTGGCTCACTAAAACGAAAGAGGAAGTTGCTGAAGACAAAGTGGGTCTTCACAAGGCACACCAGTGAGTTGGATAAACACGAGTGACTGTTGAGATCTGTGATGCTCCACAGAAATGTCTTCCTTCGCTGGGACAATATCAATAACTGGTTGTTGGCCAGATAACATCAGGGCTTTGAGTGCTGTTGAGAGCCCCAGTTCACCTGGATTCACTCATCCCATCAGCAGCCATCATGAGCAGCCAGAAGATATACAGCAGATGAGTGTGGGAGGGGCTTCTCATGTCTCTTACTCCATGGCACAGCTTGAATAAAGGCACGAAATGGGAGGAGAGGACCTACTTAAAAGCTCTTGTCTGTACTTTCATCCTGCACATACACCAGTCCTGGGAGTGTTTTGAATCTCTGATCTTTGCATCTTCTCGTGTGACCTTCTGAGATTAAGTCATGGGCTTCCTCATGGCCACATTCTGTCCCAAAGGCCCAAAGCCTGCACTTGGATTATCTCTTCATGCCTGCCAGTTCTGTTTTTTATTCCCCATCTTTGCCATTATCTCAGGCTTTTACTTTGCTAGGTAGCAAGGTTTCTGATCTACTAATGGGTACTTACAATAGACACTAAGAACCAATATGGCAAACATGGCATATTGTTCCAAAGTGCATATATCGGAGTCACTTATAGATCTGAATTGTTTTCCCATCGAAGTACTCTGTGTCCTTGAGAGAATTCCTTACCTATGCTGTGCTTCATTGTGTGAGGTCAACAATAGCACTACACTGTAGAGATGTTGTGAGTATAAACAATGTAAGGATTGCAAAAAAGTGTATTGTGTGTCTTATAACCATCAGGAAAACAGCTTAATAGACTATTGCCTCATGGAAACAACTTTCCATTTTAATAGGGAACTTCAGTAAACACATGCTCTGACGACAACAGCCATGGTGGGTCAGATATTTGGGGCCATTGAGATGGCAGCTTATGAGCAGATTGTCACTCTGCATTGGAAAGGAGGCTCTGCAGATCTCTGGTTCTAGATGACTTGGCTACCACCTTTGGTCCTAAGATAGCAAGTTCTGCTTAAACCCTGGCAACTAAAGACAAGCCAATAATAGTAATGTTGTATTCAGGAGCCTTGCTTTAAATAATCCTTCTCCTTAATGGCTTTGCCCCTGTCGTGTGACAGGTGTTTACATTATTAAGTAAAAGCGTTTAAACGGCGACCTCCTTGGTATAAAGGTGAAGGAGATTAAAATCCAGGCAGTGTTCTAGCCATTTAAATCAATGAGACTTGTCAGATCTGCAACATACAAGCTACTTAGAGGGCACAGGCACCTATTGTTTTTGAGCTTCAACTAATATCTCAATGTGTGCATTTCTTCAAAGTCTGGCCGGGCCCTAGGGTGCTCACTAAAGGCTGGTCTGTCCATGGCCTCTTTCTCTGCAGAAGCAACATTAATTAATAGTCGACCAAATGTGCACTAAATAGTTATGCAATTAGGGAGGGTGAGAGTTTGAGTTCCTGTTTAGAGAAATGACCTTTGGCTGAATCCCAAAGGTAGACTCTTTTAGCTAAACAGAGGGGCATGGACATTGCCCTTCCTTCATGAGGGGTGAAAGCCAGGCTTCTTGGCTGTATCTATCTATATTCACCCTTTCTTAATGGAATTATCCCAGTTGAACTCAAGTCGGCTAGCTCCAGGAATCAAGTTTCTGAGTCTCTTTCTCTGTCTCTGTCTCTGTCTCTGTCTCTCTGTCTCTCTCTCTACCTCTCTGTCTCTCCCCTTCCCCTCCCCCCATAATGCTTATACCACATATAAAAAATTCTTTCTCTCTTAATATTTAAACCTAGAATCTATCTATCATCAGTGAGGGTAAATCTTCATGGAAGAAGGGCAGATGGACTTTGAAAATCCACCTGTTATTCCTCAAGACGTCTTTTCCTCAGTGATATCTAGTTGGTTTCTGTAAGGGCCACCAAGTGACCGAGACCTCTGGCTCTGCTTGTTAGCTCTACAGGTGACTCAGACCTCTTCTTTTAATTGAGTGGGTTCCTAACTGGGTCAGCTTGGCCACAGAGAGATACTCTTTCGTAGTTCTGTGAGGCATGGCCCGTGTGACTTATTCACAGAAGGTTTCCAGGTTGCAGGTCCCTAAGGCTGGAGAGATACTTTGCACCTCACCTGTAGAAGAGCCAATTTACTTTCTACCTCTGGGTGGTGATGGTCTTTTCTCAATGAGTGACTTTGGGGATAGCTGTTTTTCATTATGGTTCAGAGCAAAACCAGCTTCCTATGCTCAGCCATGGGGTGAGAGCAGAGTCTCTAGTTTCTATGCAATTTCCTTGTCAAGGAATGAAAAGTATGATAGGAATGCAGTGTGGGTATCACTAAAGCTTGTCAGAAATGCAGAATCTTATGCTTGGCTCTTGAGGAACACAGTACACTATCCCAGCTCCAGGTACTCAGTGCATACCCCTTTAGTACTGAGATGGCATAGAAGTGGCTAATTTTCAAAATCATCTCACCCCACCACAGGGGTGATGATGCCCCATCCCGAGAAGCGTGAAGTCAACATGGACTCACTGGAGTTTTTCTGGAAGACAGTGGGATGAGAAGAAATGTTTACGTTTTGGAAAATTAATTCTGACCGAAGAAAGGAGGTTAAGCATCTTCTCTTCAGAGCAAAGCATGAGGCCACCTCAGGGCAGGAGAATGCTAATCCAACCTGTTTATCTCCACAGTCATGGCCAGGATGTCTGCCATCGCTCTACCTGGGGTGTCCAGGCCTCAAGGACCCTGTTACAAGGCTGGGGAAGCAGTCTTCTCAGAAAACACAGGTCAGGCACAGGGAAGGTACTCCAGACAATGCAGTATCAGTAGTGCTGGAAGATGATGTTGGTATTCTGTCTAAACTCCACTCCCACAGTTCTTGGCCACAACCAGGCATGCATGCTCCTCCCCACAGTTACCTAGCAATAGCAAGGTAGGCTTGGCCCCTCCTCCCTCTCTTACTCTCTTACTCTTGCTTCTCTCCTGCCTCTTGCTCCCTTGCTCTCCCTCCTCTCCCCATTTCCTTCTTCTCTCTCTCCACATGGTCATGGCTGGCCTCCACTTATCTACTCTCTCTTTCTCTCTGTCTTTCTCTGCCTCTGCTACTCTCTTAACTCCCCTCCCATGCCCTAAATAAACTCTATTCTATACTATACTGGTGTGTGTCTGGTCCTTCAGGGAAAGGGATGCCTCGGCATGGGCCCGCTGAGGCACCCCTTCCCCCACACCCCGCCAGAACATTTTCTTACAGCTCTTTCTCTTTTTATGATCATAACAGACGACTTGGTGGTAGTTCCTTGATTATCAGCATTCCTGGGAAGGGGAACCACACAGCCAAATACTGTGTGGTTCTTTGAAATGTGCTCAGCCAGTCTTATGAGCTGGTTCTGCCAAAAGCAGCTGAAATGGAACAAAAACTGATAGCGTATATGGTTTGGTTTTCATGACACTGAAGCTTTTTTGGCAATATAGACTTGGGAGGGGGGTTAGTTATTCAATCACAGATGCAGGATAGGACTCTTTGTTCCCTATTTCCTACTTACTTAACGTCCCTTGGCTCTCGGTGCCCCGATTTGTAAGTGCTTATTGGATCTCTGCATGCTCTGTAAGTGACAAGCTCAGTACCTACTCTGTCATACTGCATTCCCCAGACTCTACATCTTCCTTAAGAACTGTATTTGAGAGTAAAAGTATTTGTATTTGATGAGCAAGGGCATGAAAAGGGCCTGTTTCCGCTTTGCCAGAATAATGGATTCTAATTCGAGTTCTGTTCTTGTATTAGTGTGGTCCAAAATAGTACAGTCAGCCACCGAGGGACTCTAGATGACGTTTGGGATGTGTGTGTGTGTGTGTGTGTGTGTGTGTGTGTGTGTGTGTGTGTGTGTGTGTGAGATCTGGGTCCTGCAGGTCACTCAAAGACCACAAAGTTAGGTTGCAGAAAAAAAAAAAAACCGAATGAATGACTATTGTATCAAAATAAGAGGTGGTTAGAGGCATCAACTGTGTTTGGAAAACAGTATTATGGTTCGTTAGGGACTGTCATCAGTGCTGGGAAGGAAAATTCCCAGTAAAATATCCTGTCATCGTTTGGAATGTGGTCGGGTATTCATACCCACTCCGACCCACAGGCTTAGCCGTGACTCTCTTCTGTCTGACCTCATCTTCAGCGCTCTACAGGGTGCAGGTGGACGCTGTCTGTCATCACAGACAGGATTTTCAAGAGTCACTAATGAACTTGTAAAGAACATATACCTTCTAGGGAATGTGCGCTCTTGCGGTTGCATCCTGGAGCTTAAATAGCACCGCGCTTTCCAGCGATTTCAGGTGGGCGAGAGCTTGTGAACGGGTGGGTAATATGGCAGGCGCTTTTGAATTTTTTATTCTGGAAGCTAACTGCTGAAACCAAGAGTTAAAAAAAATTCATCTCCCTCTGTTTTATCTTGGGGAGAAGATAAAAATAGGGAGGGGTGTTTGAATTTGGCAGTTATCTGGGCCCTTTCAGACAGCCTGTTTTCCTTTTGAAGGCGCCCACTCCCGGGATCGCCTTCCTTTTGAGTCTCTATTCCGCGTTCAGGTACCCTTTGTGCACGTCTGAATCATGTGTAACAAATCATCTTAATTACTCGGGCCTCGCCTCCTCCTCTGCTTCTCATTTTCTGAAATCCCTGAAATGGTTATCAAATAAATGTGCGCCGGCGCTCCAGCCTTTGGAAACAGCACGAGGGCCCCAGCAGCAGCCAGAGGAATTTCAAAGTTAGTTAAAAGGCACAGGAGGGGAGAGGGAATTGAATGAGAACTCCCCCTGGTTTTCAGCCTGGAGACCCTGTGCTGACTAGCCTTTGATTCCAAGCGAGTGCTTTTCAGGGCGAGGTCCTCACAGCTGTCCCCGTGCAAGGGAGTAAGGAAAGCTGAGGCGCCTTGCCCTGCGCCCAGAGTTCTCCTGTACTAGTAGGGTCCCCCCACCCACCAAAGCTGTAGGAGGATGGACTGTCATCCTAGAGACCAGGCAGGCAGGGAAATGAAAGAGGTGTGTGGTGCCCTGCTTTAGATCACTAGTGTGGCTAATCGGAGACTAAGTCAGGATCATTGGTCAGTGGGCCAGCTTTCGGTCTTGTTAGGTATCCCGAGTCCAGCCATTTCACAAAGGCTTTTGCATCCAGGACTGCCTGCCTGAGTTTGCCTGGGCTGCAGTTGAAAGGTTGTTTGGAACAAAGCCCTGGGGATAGAGGGGCGCTGAGGCAGGTCAGGTTGTGATCCTGCACGAGGGGCAGTCCAAGGGGAGGTCGTTAGGAAGGAGCTGAAACAGGAAGAGAAAATACAAGCACGAGGCCGTTTCAGAACGCTTCATGACAGCCGTGTCTATCAGGCAGCGCCTGCGCAGGGAAGTTTCTGAAGACCTATTACTGTAGGCAGCTGAGGAACCTCGTCTATGGGGGTGTCAGGGGGGTGGAGTGGGTGGGGTGGTGGGTTGTTGAGACTTGCCTTGCTCCTTCCAGGAGCCAGGGGACAGACAAGCCGTGGCTTAGTAGATGCTTGAGGTGTTTGCCTGCTCCAACAGAGACACCATTGGTAAGGGATATTGGGTCCATTTTGAAAATGAAAGTTTCACGGTCCTGGTTGGGTGATTAATTTGGAAATTATATTCGAGGATACTATTGTTTGAGGTCGACCGCGCATACGATTTTAAAATGAGGTTGATAAAACATGTTGCTTTAGGTTGATAAAGCCAGATTGCTCAGGCTACTAATTTCCATTTATACTCTGGTATTACCATGAATAAAGTCCACTTTTATATCCAGACTGAATGCTTGTCTTTGCTCCCCAAATTCTTATGTTGGAATCTGGATCCCCTCCCCCAATGTGATGGTAAACAGCAAGAAAGCTTTTGGGAGGTAAAATGGTCTCCTGGGATTAATTAGTGCCTTTATAAAAAGACCAGGGAACTAGCCATTTTTCTCCGTGTGAGGACACAAGACGCCTGCAGCCTTCAAACAGGTAGGGGCTTCCCTAGTCTCTGGCCGTGCTGGCAGATCTGAGACATGGATTTCTGTTGCTTATAAGCTGCAAAGTCTATAGTACTTTGTTTTAACTTTCCAAACTAACGCAGTCTGCTGCCATTCATATCTGGGGGGAAAGTTAGATGAGAGAAATTAGCACTTGAGGCATAGCATTAAAATAGTATTGTGATATCACAGCCACTGGTGGGAATTTATATCCTTTTAACTATACATGTTTAAGAATTTATTTATTCTTTCTTTCTTCTCTCTCTCTCTCTCTCTCTCTCTCTCTCTCTCTCTCTCTTTCTTCCCAGACAGGGTTTCTCTGTGTAGCCCTGGCTGTCCTGGAACTGACTCTGTAGACCAGGCTGGCCTCGAACTCAGAAATCTGCCTGCCTCTGCTTCCCAAGTGCTGGGATTAAAGGCGTGCGCCACTACTGCCTGGCTTAGAATTTGATTTCTTAATTTTAATTTTATGCATGTATGTGTCTTGCCTGTATGTATATCCCATGTGTGCCTGATGCCTGCAGAAGCCAGAATAGTGTGTTAAATCCCCTGGACTTGGAATTACAGATGTTGATGAACCATCATTAGGGTACTAAGAATTGAACCCTGGGCCCCTAGAAGAGCATCTAGTGTTCTTAAGCACTGAGCCACTTCTCCAGTTGAGGAATTTAAGCAGTATGATGCATATATTTTCTGTGCATTTGAAAGTGAGTCTCACTTTCCTTGGGAGGTGCGCATATGTTATGTCTATATTGTTGGTTTACTCCCTCGCTAACTCTTGGGAGGAGTCATTCCCTACGCTTCATTAGATGAGCACTCGTAGCTCTTTTATTTCTTGTAATTCTCTTTTCTTGTCTCCCTCCACAAGAAGGGAAACCTGATTGCCTATGGGTAAAATTGGGCACCGTGGCTGAGGCTAGTAAATTCAGCCTTTTTATTTTCTCTTTAGGACTTTGCAGTTTTCAGAAGGCACTCTCTGTTTCTCTACTATAGGTCTGACTAGATGGGGCTCTCATGGAAGAGTTCGTGTCTGCAGTGGGGGGTAGAGGGGGCAGGATCATCTAATTTAGGAACTGACCTGCTGGGTCAAGGGACCTAAAGTCATAACAGAACTGACATTTGTATTCCTCACTTTTCATTCTTTGAATCAACTGCTTCCTAACTAGAAAGGAATACTGATCCTTGGTAAATCCCAACAGTAAGGGTATTAGTCAACTTTCATCGCTACAATGGGTACCTGGAGGAATTTACTTACATGGTTCTGGAGGTTCTGGTTCAGAGCTGAGTGTCTGTGGGCCTCACTTTGGGCTTCTGAGGGAGGCAGTTGTCAATGGTAGAACGTACTCCTCACCTAATGGTCCAGGAAGCAAAGCAGAAGAGCCTGGGGTCCTATAGTCTCCTTTGAAGACACACCTCCAGTGATCTTAAAATGTCCCACTAGCTCCCACCTGTTAAAGTTTGTACTACCTCCCAATAGTGGCATCTCAGTGACCAAGTCTTGAACACATGGACTTTAGCCAAACGGTTGTAGTAACTATACCACAGTTTCTCTGAGGAACCACTTTTCCCTGATCCTGGTCAGCTGTTCCTAATGAGTGTCATTTGACTTCCACAATTATTTCCCTTGACTATGATTAGCTGAAAGAAGAAGACATAGATGGATCCGATGAGGCACAGGGAGGTTCTTTTGTTGTTGGTTTTTTGAGACAGGGTTTCTCTGTGTAGCCCTGGTGTCTTGGAACTCACTCTGTAGACCAGGCTGGCTTCAAATTCAGTGATCAGTCTGTGATCTCTTGTGCTGGGATTAAAGGCCTGCTCCACCACTGGCCAGCTCACAGTGGTGAGGGTCTTACCGAGGAGGAGTTCTTAATTTTACTGGTCAACTGCAGAAAACATTTTGAGTTTACAACCACTGATGTTCTTCCGTCACAATATGAGGTCAAACCATGAATGATTGTGCTTGCATGCAGAAGGATCATCATGAGTTCGAGACTAAGCTTCACTATGTAGTGAGTTTTAGGTCAGCCTGGGCTAAAGAGATAGACTTTGTTTCAAAACAAAAGAAAACAAAAACAAAATGAATACCCAAAGCAAGCAAGCAAGCAAGCAACCAACCAAAACCCATAAACCCCCCAAATTGTAGAGAAACACTCCTGGTTTTCTGATTCTGCATCTGTAATAAACTCAGGAATCAGGTGTCACTGGGTCTAATATTTCCTTAAGACTTTTCAGCTCAGGTGAACCAATTAATTTCCTTTTTGCCTAAGCAAATTTCAGTAATTTTTTTTTTTTTTGCTGCTACTTGGAATGGCAAATGAACCACTCTTCATGTTATTTTTACATTGTTAGCTTTAATTAATTTTAGAAGCTCCCAAGTCACTTCAGTAGTTTACTTTAGATCCCAGGAGCTCGAGACAACTTTGGAAAGTACCAATTCATCACAAGGAAGACAGCTAGATTATGACATCGAGAGATTAATTATCATGGGCCCCTCGCAATGCTTCTTTCTTTTATATGCTTGTTTGTTACGTTTTGGAAGCAAGTATAATGTGATGCTTAACCCAGGCTAGCGTTTAATCAGAACCTTCAAAATGTGATTGGCTCATTGTTTTCCTTCTGATTAACTGGAGAAGACTCAATCTTGTTCTTTAACATTGCAATAACCATCAAAAAGATGCTCTGGAAAACAACAAACTCTTTAGGGAAAGTTATTTTAGTTGTGCACCAAGATAAATGGCTAGGATATTTTTACCTAGAATTCCTGTGGAGGTGAATTATAACCAGAAGACTGCTAAGGGTTGGATGGACAGCTCAGAGCAAGAAGGGTCTTTCAGCAGCGTGGCAAGAATCAGGTGATTAAGAGTGAGCCATGTTTGAATGGAATTATTATTAGGAATTGGCTATGAACAGAAACTACATTCCCCAGTATCCTTTGCATCTAGATGTTGTCATGTGACCGGTCAGCAATTTGAGGGCAAGACTTAAAAAATGTTCACTTTCTAATATATAGATTAGAATACATGAGTTTCTGCCCACAAGCTTGGCCTTTTCTTTTCTCCTGGTTTTTTTGAAAGAAAGTCTTTGTAAGTAGCTCAGGCTAACCTCTTGCCTCTGCCTCCAGCCTCTTGTTGGAGTGCTAGGATTCCAGCCAATCTTGTCATTCTTCAATAAGTCTCCAAAGCACCTTACGATGGTTGGCTGAAGTTTCAAAAATAATGTTGGAATACCTTGTAAGAAAACATTTGGTGGATTTGAAATTTTGAATTTTGAAAACCAACTTTCATTCAGTTCTAAATATTTTAACTCCTTAAAGGTCACATATTTTAAAACTTTGTTCATCACCACCAAATAATCCAAATTTCTACCAGGTAACCTAACCAGTTGGAGTGTCTGGCAGAAGGACAGCCACAGGGCTAAACTGTACCAGATGGTCATGAATATTGGTCCAATAATTTCTGCCCTCAACATTTTAAAAGAGACTTAAAAATGTACTTCTTATGGAAAAACCTTCTAGTTTATAAGTGTTATCTTACCACTAGCTGAAATATCCAACAGCGTGGGGGATAGAACCTGAAGAGACCACCTCCAGTAGATTGATATGGCCCCCAGTGGAAGGATGGGGTCACTCACCCATCTCAATTTTTTTTTAACCCAGAATTGTCCATCTAAAGGAAAGACAGGGATAAAAATGGAGCAGAGACAGAAGGAAAGGCCATCCAGAGACCACCCCACCTTGTGATCCATCCCAAGACACCAAACCCCCAGACACCAACCCCCCAAGACATTCTTGCTGATGCCAAGATGTGCTTGTAGACAGGAGCCTGGTATGGCTGTCCTCTGAGAGGCTCTGCCAGCACCTGAATAAGACCGATGCAGATACCCACAACCAAGCATCAGACTGTGCCCGGGGACTCCAATGGAAGAGTTACAGGGAAGGGGTGAAGGAGCTGAAGGGGATTATAACCTCATAGGAAAAACAATATCAACTAACCAGACTCCTCAGAGCTCCCAGGGACTAAGCCACCAACCAAAGAGTGAGTATACATGGGCTGGTCCATAGCTCCAGCTGCATATGTAGCAGAGGACTGCCTCATCTGGCATCAGTGGGAGGGGAGGTGCTTGGTCCCGTGGAGGCTTGGTGCCCCAGAGAAGGGGGATGCTGGAGGGGTGAGGTGGGAGTGGGTGGGTGCGGGAGGGGGATAGGGTAGAGGGGTCATGGAAGGGAGACCAGGAAGGGAATAACATTTGAAGTGTAAACAAATAAAATGATTAATATAATTTTTTTTTTTAAAAAGTGTCTTACATTAAAAGAAAACAACAATACTAAAAATTTGCGTGGGTCAAACAGGCCTGAGGGTTGAAGCCAGCCCCTGGGTGGTCAGCGTCACCATTATTGTTTGTAAGTACCAAGTCACGTGGTTAATGTCTTCTCTTCTTCATTAGGAGGCGAAATAACTTTTACACAAACGATGAGCTTCAAAGGAGGCATGGATAAGAGCTGTACAATGAAGTTGCCAAGGTAACATCTTGCTGAGCGGAAAGGGACAGCAGTCGAGTTTTATGGAGACACAGTGGGAGCGCGAGACATAATCGCTCTCCTTCTTGTCTCTCTGGAAGATCAGTGGGAGTATGGATGTAGATGCCTGAGAAGCAGACAAAAAGAAGCAGGAAGTGAGTCCTTTCCCTTTCGGAGAGACCCAGTGAGACCTACTCCACTAGCAACACATGGAAGTCACAGCGTTTAATCTTTCTATTTGCTAGCGATGAATCAATGAACTCTGATAGCCTCTGCCCTGAGCTAACATCTGGGGAGCTGCAGATGAGCTATCTGATAGCTGGATTTTTAGACAAGGGGAGTTAACCAGACTCCTCAGAGCTCCGAAGGACTAAGCCACCAACCAAAGAGTATACATGGGCTGGTCCATAGCTCCAGCTGCATATGTAGCAGAGGACTGCTTCATCTGGCATCAGTGGGAGGGGAGGTGCTTGGTCCCGTGGAGGCTTGGTGCATTTAAAAAAAATATTTATTTATTTATTATATGTAAGTACACTGTAGCTGTCTTCAGATACTCCAGAAGAGGGCATCAGATTTCATTACAGATGGTTGTGAGCCATCATGTGGTTGCTGGGATTTGAACTTGGGACCTTCAGAAGAGCAGTCAGCGCTCTTAACCACTGAGCCATCTCCCCAGCCCCACCCCCCCCCCCCTTTTTTAAGCAAGGTGAGAGAAAAGGTTGTATTAAGTAATGAGAAAAGATGAAGTTTTTTGAGATGAGAGTCGGGTTTTCTTATTAATAGGTTGTTAATACTAATTAGTATTTTAAATTGTATTATCTGTTAAGTTTATTGTAGAGTTATTGGTCATCATGTTAGGGCCCAAGATTTGGGACTAATCCACCGTGAAAACTAAGTTTGAGCTGGCAAAAAAGTTTCTTTATCAAATGCTGACCTATCAGGGAGACAGCTGAGTTCAGGATCCAAAGTGTGCCAATGAAAGGCAGAAGAGAACAACTTTTGAAGACAAAGCCCACAGATTAGGTGGGGGTCAGAGCATTTAATCAGGTTCATGGACACATTGGGTATTTCCCACCTGGTATTTCAGATGGTTTCCTTGATGGAGTGGTCTGGATCAGGCAAGACTCTCAGAGCTCGTTAGCAACTGTGGTTTTGGCCCTGGCTGGGAGCCAATCAATGAAGCCTAGCGTGGAACACTGTGGAACAATTGGGCCAGAAGCTGTTTCTGGGAATTTTAGCTTAGCGTAAAATGGAGATTATATACAAGCTGGAATCTGTAGCTTTGGAGGCCTCTAACAATTAATGTTTATATCAACCTATTAATAAAATCTTTTCTTTTTTAAATTTCATTTACTTGAAGTTGTATTTTATTTTTTACTATGAAACAATATGATGCTCTGGGGTCTGTCAATTTTTTTTTTTTTTTAGAGGAAGATCATATATCAGTGTATTGCCAGTACAATGAGATGCAAATCTTAGGCCACCAGAAGACATGCTAGCTGGGGGATGTTTACTTTCCCTTTTGTTCTTATCAAATGCCCCCTTGTTAGCTATATTGTCTTGGCCCATTGCTTGAGAGTGGCCTTCCTCCATTGTATAAAGAGTTCTGAGGTTGAGAGGGGACCTTTCTTGCTTTGTAATGGGAACAAATTATAAGATGCACCAACCGCAGCCAAATATTTTTCTACCTCAATTTCTTCTAGATCCTTCCCTAACCCTCTGATCATCCAATTTCATTTCCTTCTTTCCTTTTGTCCTTCCTTCCTTCCTTCCTTCCTTCCTTCCTTCCTTCCTTCCTTCCTTCCTACCTTCCTTCCTTCCTTCCTTTTGGCTTCCCACAAATAAAGACAAACAAACAAATACCACAATCCCAAGGATGAGATTGTAAATCCCATTCCCAGGATCCACGTAAAAAGCTGGGTGTGATACAAAGTTTATAATTCCAGTGCTGTGGAGGCACAGATAGGTAAATCTTTGGAGCTTGCTGGCTAGCAGGACTAACCTACTCTGGACATTCCAGGCCAGTGAGATACCTTGTCGTGGACAAAACCCACGACAACCAAAATACTGAAAGAATGACATCCAAAGTTGTTCTCTGACCATCATATTTATACACACAATACACCACACACACACAAACACACCAAACATACACATATACATACAAACACACAACATACCCACACATACACAACAGACACAAACACACAATACACAACACACACACAAACACGCCAAACATACACAAACACATACACATACCCACACATACACAAACACACAGAGACACACAATACATAACACACACACAAATACATATATACACCCACACATACACAACAGACATAAACACACAGACACACAATGCACACAGACACACACACAGACACACACACACACACATGCATGCAAATTAACAACCAAGATCATGTGCAAGTACTTAGAGTCTCAATCTAATACCTGCAAGGAAGTCCTAGCTAGTGGCTACATTTAGGTTAAAGCTGCTGAATCTCAGGCACCAAAAAAAAAAAAAAAAAAAAAAAAAAAAAAAAAAGGTCTAGAAAGCCCTAACCTCCATGTACAAATCTATAAAGAAAGGCTATGTTGGGATCATCTGAAACCTAATTTGGTGCTTAGTGTAGTGTGTGAACACGCCGGTCATGTAGTTGGAGGTAGAAGCCAGCTGGTTGGTGCCCAGTGGAGTCTGTAAGGGGGATCTATGTAGTGCCCAGTGGAGTCTGTAAGGGGGATCTATGTAGTAGTTGGGCACCTACGGTCACAGCTTCATTACAAGGTTCATTTTAATCACAGGACAGTCACTGTGAGTCACTGTATGTAAAGAAAACTGAGTGTACCACAGCTCCTGCCCACTCTTGTGCCTTTCCAGGCCAGTGCCTTGTTCACACTAAGAATAATACCTCATTAAGTTACTTCTAAACTCTCTCAGTGGGAAAGAGACATTTTTTTTTTTTTTTGACTATATTCTTTGTGGTCTCCTCACTACACTTATTTTCAATTTGGCCTTTGTGCTGGTCAGATCTTTAACCCTAATAGCAAGACCACCATCAGTGAAACCCATTTTCTCTTGTAGAACTCATAAAAAAAGAAACATTTAAAATCTTCACAGTGACTTCGCCACCAACAAAAGCCACTTCTCTATTAATTCCTTCTTGTCAATGATTCTCTCTTCTTCAACAGGTCACTTTTTAGGCTGGAAATCACCATCAAATCTCAAATATCTTACCTTTCCCACATATTAATTCCAGAAAGTTTCCGATGGCATATCCCTTGGTGTGGACTACTATTTTTACCGACACTTTCCTATGACATTCTGAGCTGTCTAAATAATTGCAGAATTTACCAGAAAACAATAATAAGAAGAAAAGAACATGAAAGTAATGAAAGATACCTAAAAATCATTCACATCTCAGATTTACCACAAGGCTTAGTTTTCTGTAACATGGTAAATTACTCACTTTTAAGAACATCTCTAGCTGCACAGAGGCTATGGTAATATATATATAGTAGGCTTGTAGATTGCAAAAAAAAAATCAGTGAATATGACAGCCTGCCAAATAATAGGTATGACTTTAAAATAATGAAATCAGCTAAAACCAGCAGCTCTTAGTCATTCAGATTACAAGGGGAATGAGGATTAGAGAGGAGGAGGTAACTGTACCCCTGTGTGTAAAATCTTGTACTCCTCTCTCCATAACTATAGATTTAGTGGGCCAAGGTGATAGTGTTTTAAGAACAGAAGGCAGAGAAGTGACCTCAGGCTCTCTGACCTTACTCTGGAGTATCACAACCTAAGAGAGGACTGTGGGAAGAATTACCACTTGTCTTAGTCAGGGTTTCTATTCCTGCACAAACATCATGACCAAGAAGCAAGTTGGGGAGGAAAGGGTTTATTTACCAAAGGATGTCAGGACTGGAACTCAGGGAGGTCAGGAAGCAGGAGCTGATGCAGAGGCCATGGAGGGATGTTCTTTACTGGCATGCTTCCCCTGGCTTGCTCAGCCTGCTCTCTTATAGAACCCAAGACTGCCAGCCCAGAGATGGTCCCACCCACAAGGGGCCTTTCCCCCTTGATCACTAATTGAGAAAATGCCCCACAGCTAGATCTCATGGCGGCACTTCCCAACTGAAGCTCCTTTCTTTGTGATAACTCCAGCCTGTGTCAAGTTGACACTCAAAACCAGCCAGTACAGCACTCTAATCTGTCCACCTTGATGAGACCGTTAATCATTACTGTTAATTGACAGCATTTAGAATCATCTAGGAGACTGAAGTATGCTTGTAGGTGTGTCTCGGATGGTGTTTCCAGATAGGATTAATTGAGGAGGAAAATCCTACCCTGAACGTGTGCAGTATCATCCCATGGGCTGGGACAGAAAGAAAGGAGAAGAGGAGGTGACATTGTTCCCTTCCTGTTTCCTGGTGTGCTGTGAGGTAACAGCTTGTGCTACACACTGACCCCTCCCGCCATAGCGCCATGCCTTCCCCACCAGCATGAGCTGACTGACCCCTCCCGCCATAGCACCATGCCTTCCCCACCAGCTTGAACTGACATTCTCAGACGCCATAAGCCAAAGTAAATCTTTCCTCTTGTCTGTTTCTCTCAGGTATTATGGTGACACTCATGGAGAAGTAACTGGTGTAGCTGGCCAACCTAAGGCAGTGTGGGTGGCCTTTGCAACATGAGCATCCAGAAAGAGGTGGGATCCAGAGTGATTTTTCTTTTGGTGCAAACTGCTGCTATCGGAGTTGTGCCCTAGGCATTCATCATGTATTTTAATATCGAATAATTCTCCAAATGTAAAGCGGCAGTGCGTTGACAGAAAAGGAAATGGTGAAGCCACATCTCCTCTCCCTTATATCTGGATATGTGAGTTCATGTGTGTTTTTATGCTTCTGAGTATTTGCTGGTATTATCAAAAGACCTTCTCAGACTGGATAAATGTCATTTTCTAAAAGCTCCATTCAGATAGCTTCTCCTCATGGTTTTCTTCTCTAAATTGAAATACAACAAAATATACCTGTATAATTATTTATAAGTAATGTATATGACCTTATTCTACAGAGAATTGTGTTTTTTTTTTTTTTCCAATGGTGCCCAGAGAAGAATAAAAGAGGACTTGGAGTCAACAGAGAGCAATAAAATAAGTGTCTTACTTCTTATTCTTATACACTTGCAAGAGGAGGATGTGAATTTTGTTATCATTTTTTGATTCCTAAACCCAATATAAAAACACAGACCACAAGAAGGGTTGTGCTATATTGTAAGGTTTAAAAACTAGGCTTTTTTTTCCTTCCTTTTTGTAAACTCTTGCTAAATCCAAGGTCTGAGAGGAGCTTCTCAGTGTGCTTCTTAGCATGTGCGCATAAGTGGTACAGGGAAACCCAGGCTCATCATCTCTACACTGTGTACATCCTTAATATTCTCTAACAGGTTGTAAGTGTTACTCAAGACCAGGAGGTAGAAATAGACCTGCCAAGTGCCTCTCATTAAAAGCAACCTGACTGAGATGCTAGAACAAGACAATGGACCACTTTGTTTCAGCTCATCAGATGAATAACGACAACAACCACCCCGGATTGTATGCTTCTACATTCAAAGCATAAATTCGCAGGGCATCTAAAACCATGAATGGGCGGTTTGTCTTTTATCACCTTTATACATTATTTATCATAAATGTTTGATAAGGATTATATGGCCGAGAGCTCACGGTTGCATTTTCTTTCTAGCAAGAACCAAAGAGCACAGATAGCCTGCAGCCGGTAAAGACAGATCGTACGGCTTGTCAATCAAACTGTCAGAGTATGTCTATATTGGAGCACTTATCACTTGTTGTAATGGGCATCTATGTCCCTGGCATAACTGCATCCTCTTTCAAGGGCAGGAACTGTGTCCTTTCCATCTCTGCATCCGTGGCATCCAGCATCATGTTTGAACTACAGTATATGTGTAATAGACTGTCGAACTGAATCAATTTAAAAGCTCTGTGCTATCATTCAGCGTTACTGGGGATAAGAGCCCCAAGGAGACAAGGGAGGGAGCACAGGCTAGGCATGCTTTGGAAGAAGTGAAAAGGCAGGCTCAGGAGGGACAGGAACACGGAGCCACAGTCTCAGGGAGGAAGCCCAAAGGGGTATTCTAGTGAGAAGGTGGGTGGCCAGGGGTCCTGAGACAGGCTACATGGGGCATGAACTGCTTAGAATGAGAGGGAACTGGGCAGTGCATGTGGGGAAGTTGGGATACAGCAATCTTTCCCTGTGGTCAGGCCTTGGTTATCAACCCCCCTCCGTCTCTGAACTGCAAGCTGCTGAGGCTGTGGGGCATGCAGGAGCGCTTCCTTGATAGTTGTGCTTTCAGAAGCGTTTACCATGGGAGGTGTGGGAAGAAGCTAGAAGTGGTAGGAAGGGAAAGCCATTTACTTGGCTGGTAGGGTGGCAGGCGGGAGCAGTCATGGGCACCCCACGTGGCAGGTGGGAGCCTGGACTTCTGTTCCCTGCTCAGCACTTGTAGTTCATGCCTCTCATCTATCCTGGCTTTTTGATGTTCACAGGCTTTTGCAATCCCCTTTCCTTGACTTTCTAACCGATGGAATAGAGCAGTGTTGAGCCAGGCTTCCGCGGTAGCTAGGTTATAATGGATTTGGACTTTTTTACTTGCCCAAAACCCTACTACCTTTCGATTTACACTTCATTAAAGCAAGAGGCCATGTTCATAAGAAGAAACTGAAAAGAGATTCTGTTCAAAGGTCAGTGAGGAATCAAGGTCTTACAGTTTACAAGGAGCCCAGTCCTGCGAGCATATCCTTCTCCATTTGAGCCTTCACATGAGGAGAGCCTTTTTGATTGCAGCCTGTGAGAGGCCATGTAGCAGAGGCCCAGAAAAGCCAATTCCTGGATTCCCGATCCATGGAAATGTGAGGTTTTTAAATATAAATGAGGGCCAGAGTGAGGCTAATCAGCTTTTAACATTGTGCTAGTTTTATAGCCCCAATAAATACCTGAAAGAGCCGATATGCAAACAGGAAGGATTTATTCAGCCTGTAGTTGTCTGGATCCAATGCTTGAACTGCAGGGTGGTGAGAACCTGTGAAGTCACAGGGTGCTCACTTTATAGCAGGCAGGAGTCAGAGTGGAGAAGAAGCAGAGGACAAGATGTATCTTTCAGGTCCCTCCTCCCAGTGACCTACTTCCTCCACTCCCTGAGCTCCTACTAATGCCATGCTACGACTCCACCCAGTACTAATCTATTGATTTATGTCAGAGCATGTAGGATCCAATCTCCTCTCAATAGTGCCACCAGCTGATGGCCAAGCCTTCAAGACACATGCCCTTTTGGGGACACCTCATATCTATACAACAATATACAAGTCATTACATTTTGAGACGATATGTTAGACAACAGCAATTGGTAGTGAGCACAGGGCAGAGCTCTCTGCCCCAACAGCAGTAGCAAATGTGTTGTGGTTGTAGGCTTTGGGTGGGAGTGTTTTTTACCATCATCCCTCCAGCTCTCAGGACATTGACATGGCTTCCTGCCATGGTCAATCTCTAGGTAAGCCATCTCCCCCACAGCTAGTGCTTTGAGTATTTATCAACTTTTCCCTCTATCATAGCCCTTCTGTCTGAAATAGGTGAATAGTTTCTGATATAGCTACCTATATTTAAAAAAACCAAAAGTTTGTAAAAAATTTATTTCTTTGAAAAATACATCCCAGTGTTCTTTCTATATTTTTAATGGATACATGATTATTATATATATATTCATGGGCTACTGAGCTACATTTCAACACATGTATATAATGCATAAGGGTTAGATCACGGTAACTGGAATACCTAGCACATCAAACTCTTAATTTCTTTGTGGTGAGGGTATTCAAAATCCTTCCCCCCCCAGGCAATGTCAAAATCCTTCTTAGTGTCTATTTTAAATCTTTGTCTTGTGCTGCTGGACATTGGGCTGGGAATCCTGTGCAGCCTGGGCAATGGCTGTCCCACTGGGCTGCATCCCCAGCTCTAGTGTCTGTTTTTAGACTCTACAATTAATTGTTTTCAACTATAGTTATCTGACTATTCTATAGAACATTAGAAACTCTCTCTCCTCCAGCAGCATCACATATTCATTTTATATGAAAAAATAAAAAAAACAGTGAGATGCAACTTGGAGAATAAAAGCTTTATTAGAGTGAATAAAGGCGTGCCCCACCGTAGGCCTTGGTTCTGAAGAGAGGTCAGCATCAAAAGGTGGAGTCCCCTGTGCCTCTGTCTCCGGGCATGGTTGGGTTATCTCTTGCCCGCCTGCAGAGAGCACCAGGGATTTAGAGCAGCATGTAGTGGTTTCTTCTCTGTTTTCACGCGGGAGCCCAAGGAAGGACGATCAGCCAAGTGCTCCCTATAACTAGAGTGAAATATGATGCTGGACTGAAGGGCAAACTCCTGACTCAGCAGGTGAACAGCCAGAATGACTGCCTTCCCTCTGGAGACTGCAGAACTCGAAAGAACTAACATCAGGCCAGAGCAGCCCTTGATGAGGTACCACACACACACACACACACACACACAGAGAGAGAGAGAGAGAGAGAGAGAGAGAGAGAGAGAGCAAACTCTCCATCATATAGCAAAGCCAAGAGAGAGGGGCAAAAGCTGGAGCCTGTGAACAATGGGGGGGGGGGGAGAGAGAGAGAGAGAGAGAGAGAGAGAGAGAGAGAGAGAGAGAGAGAGAGAGAGAGAAAGAGAGAGCATCTCTACCCACCCACTGAAGAGAAGGAGCCACAGTTATCCCCCTGGAATGCTGGGGGGAGGAGGAGCCATTCAAGAAAACCACAGGGGCGGAAAATGAGATAGTTTATCTGAAGAAGGAAAAATGAGCTCAAGTGCATTTGATGTATGGCTAGAAATGAAGACAAAGACAAAGCAGCAACATGCACTCGGCACCAGAGAATGCCTTTCATCCCGAGATCTCAATGCAGTGTCAGCTTGTTAATTGACTTGTGAGATGGATAAATCACTATTCATTTTTACCTGGCATTTTCTCCTAAAATTTGCCAAGCATTGTATACCCTAAGAGACTTGGTTATTACCCACATGAGACAGACACAGTGTGGCTATTCTTATTTGGCTCACGAAAACTGATCCTTAGAGAAGTCTGGTGGCCAGGGAGGGTAGGTCAGAAATTAAGATGGTAACAAAGTCAAGAATTGGGACTCTGTGGTGACAACGCTATAGTTACAGTGGTTGGTTCTTCCTGGCATGTTGGTGAGCAGAGTGATGGCCTCCAAGGGTATCCATTGCCTTATCCCTGGAACCTGGAAGCCTGAGGGACACTGCAGATGGGAGGAAGGATTTTGAAATGACATTGGATTCTCTGGATGGGTTCAGTGTCATCTAAGACCCCTGTGTGGGAAGAAAGGAAGTAGAAAGTTCAGGGAAAGAGGCAAGATGGCAGAGGTACAAACCGAGTGGCTGCTCTCTTTAGAAGCTAGAAAGGACCATGAAGCAGCTTTCCTCTTCCAGCCTCCTGACAACCCGCTTCAGACTTGAGTATCAGAAGTAACTTGGAGTTGTTTACAGCAGTGGTGTTTGTGATAATTTGTTACAGCAGCTGTAGGAAGCTGGCATTGCATCTTCGAGGGTGGAGGTCTACGCCGTTCCTGCGTGCTACAAACTCACTTTCATTTTCTGTGTTCCTGGATAAAAAGAACGGAAGGAGCTTTTCTTATCTTGCAAGAACCACTTGGATATGTATTCATGGAAATCATGGATGTAAGGCTGGTAGGTCACAACCACATCAACAGGTGACAATAACGGGTAATAAATCTCTGACTCAATGCGTGGCAAGTTTTAGGCCAGCGCCCCTTCTCTCTGCTCTAAGAGGAACACTATCATTGATCTACAGGTGGGAAAATGGAGTCACAGAGCACCATCAGTCGGTACGGGAGCTGATGTTCTCACAGGTGTACATTACAACAACTTGAAGTCATTCTTTTCAGAGACCTGATACATTACAGAAGGAAGACAATGCAGCTTATGTGAAGATGGACACACAGAGATAATGGACTCTGGGCTCTGTCTCTTCCAAGAGGCAAGGGGAGGCAACTTCCTGTTCTTTACTCTTTTGCATGCCAGCATCAGAAGTTAATACTTGCCCCTACACTGCCCCCCGCCCCCAGGAACAATGTCTCTATTGAAAAGGAAGCAATTTCCCATTGCACAATTCAGGTCTTTCCTCGAGAAACAAGAGTGCAGAGGCTGTGGCCTGTGAGTGGAGAGGAGCTGAGGTCATTAAGACTGGAGGATTAGAAGCAAGAGGAGTCTCTCCTCTCCTCTCTTTTATAATTTTTATTTTATATTTTTTTGGGACATAGTCACCACATGTGGTCCTGACTGGCCTGGAACATCAGATCTGTAAAATGATTTTAAATTTATATTCTCTATATATTAACTGATGCTAGAAATTAATATGGCGGCAGTTAGTCCTGAACCAGGTAGTTCTCCAAATAACTACACAGAGACCTTTTAATATTTCAAAGCTTAGGCCTTACCTGGGCACACTCTCTACTAGCTCATCTAAGTTAACCCAACCACCTAACCCCATCCAGCCATATGGCTTCTAGCTCCATCTAGCCACATGTACCTTCTAGGCCTATAATCACAACCGGCTCCTCTCACTGATCCCAGAAAACAAACAAACAAACAAACAAACAAACAAAACCTTCCTCTTTCTTCTTCCCAGAGTGCCTTTCTCCCCCCAGGAAGTCCTGCCTTCTACTTCCTGCCCAGCTAATTGGCCATCAGATTTGTATTAAAGCCAATCATAGAACGCCTTAGGTTGATGAGGAAAGACTCAGAGATACAACTTCACACAGTGTATCCCAATAAGTTCCCCTTGTTTCTGTTTCTTGGGTGATGGGATCACTGACATACATCACCACATCTGACTATAAGGGACCAACATCCTAATGGGATACCACTGGACTAGTTTGATGATGTGTTAGAATGCTCTGAATATTGTAGGCATATTTGGGACAGCTTTCCTTTCATATGGTACGGGGCAGAACTGAGTTAATAAATATAAAGTAATCCTTGTCAGTGACAAATGTTTCTCAGATTCATTCCCAGTGGCTCTGTGAGGGAGACAAACATCTCCACGAATGTGAAATATCATGTTTTAAATGGAAGACACCGTGCCAAATGTCACCACCAGATCAGCAGTGGAGTGCCTGATCTGAGACTGATTCAGATATTTACATTTACATGACAACAATAAAAGCTAACCTTTCTGGGGTTTATTTCACTTTATCAGTATTTGTTGAGCCACAAAATCTGATGGAGTGGCTGCTATTTGGTAACCTTATACTGCAATTGCGAAAACTGAGGCGTGAAGAAATTAAAACACTTGGTCAAGACAGCAATGCAGGGACACTAGCTCTAGAAAAATCTACTGCTGGCCACCACCACCGGGCTCAGCGACTTCCTTGTGTTTTGACTTTTATTAGTCAGACAGGTCAAGGCAGCACAAACAGCAGCTCATGACAGGTGCACAGTAAACTCAGAACTAGTGAATGACTGCGTAAGCGTTGAGAATGAGAGCAACTGATGGGTCCTTTGGGTGAGTGAAGGAAGAGACAGGCATTGCCTGCATTCTAAACCGAAGGAGCCACTCAGGAGCCAACTCAGCCATGGGCAGGACTAGGTTGACCTGGCTCAGAAAGTGGAGGTCTGGATTAAGCAGTGTATGCTTGCTGGGGATTAAATTTATCACTAGGTTTTCAGATGAAGGGTTTCTCTGGGCTTCCTGGGTTTGGCAGTGGGGGCAGTGGGAGGCAGCTTAGAGGTATGTGAGGGGAATCTAGAAGACCTGATTTCCCTTCCACCCTTCCTTGTGTGTGCTGTGATGGTTGTATCCTCTACAGTCAGCTTATTCATTTGTACACCCTAATATGAGAGTCTTTTGTTTCAGAAAGAAGACTGCTTCTTCTCCCCTCCTTCCCTTTCTCCTCTATCTTCTCTGTACTCCTCCCTCCATCCTTCCCTTCCTCCCTCCCTCCCTCCCTCCCTCCCTCCATCCCTCCCTTCCTCCCTCCCTCTTCATCTGTCCATCTTTCTCCCCCCTCTCCCCTACCCCCCTTTTGGGGACTGAACCCAATGCTTTGTTAGGTAAGTACTTTACTATACCTCCAGCTTTTGTTTCTAAATTTCAAGTCAGGGTTTCACTAGGCTGCCCATACTGGTCTTGAATTCACAATTCCTCCTGGCTGTCTGTTTTGATAGTAGCTGTTTGAGCATAAGCTTGAGGTGAGAAAAGGCAAGAGATGACAGTGGCTCTCAAGGACCCCCAAGAAGCAAGGGCTTTGGCCTCCACTGGCCAGGATAGAAAATGCTACAGTGGCTATCAAGAAAAGGAAGGACGATTGTCCAAAATTAAAAATACAGCCACAATATGACCCATCAATTCCTTTTCTTGATGTATCCAAGGGGGTGAAATCAGTGTGCTAAAGATACACCGGCACTTTTACACTCTTTGAAGCATTATTTGTAATACCTCAAATGTTGAATCAACCCTGGTATGTATCAAGGGATGAATGGATATAGAAAACATAATTACTTACATATGGTGTAATACAACTCAGCCTTGCAAAGAAGGATCTGTCTTTTGCAGCATGCTTAACCTGCAGGATACTAAGTTTTAATTTAAGCCAGGCAAATCTTACATCTTCTTCATACATGGAATCTTAAGAATTCAGCAGACAGATGCAGAGACTAAGATGGTCTAGGGGGCTTGTGGGTTGGTAGGTTTGGATGGAACTGGGGAGATCTGGTTAGGGCGAGCAGATTCTATTACACAGAGTGACTAAGTTATGGAGACCTACTGTGCATGGCACTGTGCAGTACATGGTTAGTGGTAATAGACTGTGCACTTGAAAATTGCCAATAGATTGCTAATTGCTAGCAGAACAGATTCTAAATGTCCTCGCCACAAAAGCATGATAAATATGTAGAGTGAGAGATTTGTTAATTAGATTGATTTAATCATTTCACTCTGTATAAATACATAAACCTCATGTTATGTGCTGTCAACATACACACTTCTGATTTGTCAATTATATCTTATTGAAGTTGGGGTTAAAAAAAGGAGAGAGAGAGAGAGAGCACATAAAGGTTGGCTTGAGCGAGAGCAGCAAGCATACTTTGTCTTTCATAATACTGGCGACAGCAAAGATCTAATTAGCTAATGAATCCACATTGCATTCCCTTGGTACAAGGTCATACAACCTTCATCTTTAAGATGGACAAACTAAAGCAGATTGCACTTTCCTTCATTTAATATTTAACACTTCTTTATATGGAAAACGGCGCCAAAGAACTCTGTTTGCACTTGTATTAATATCACTTAATTAAAAACATTTTTCAGCATTATAACAAATAGGAAAACTACCTTAGCTGTAATGTGTATTCTCCTAGGAGTGAAATTTTGCCTCTTTAAGCAGTCAACAAATGTGAGCATCAAAAGATTGTCATAAATTATTTAGAGGATATTTACTTTTAATTATAATTTTCTCAATAAATTCTAAAAGTTAATGCCAAAGAAACTAAGGTGACTCAGTGTCATAGAAACACTGTGGGGTAGGACCCAGTTTGCTTTCTGGAAGTGACTACATTAAAGGTTTCTTTTGTTGTCTAGTTTCTCATCCTGTCCCCAACTGTATTTTTCTCATAGCTCTTCCTTCTTAGAAATAATAAATCCGTCCCCAGTTCTTCCCTGTAATTACTGCTTTGTTCTGAGACAAAACAGGAATTAGAGCAACTCCTCTCTAGAACCCATCTGATATCCAACAGTAAAAACCTCTTGACAAATTCCAACATGATCCTGGTGGTTTAGCTGTGTTCATAGCCTAGTCATTGATTTCCCCCTACTTCGGTCATAGAACATGGCTCAATTGTTTGTTCACCATAGTTGAAAAGAAAAGAAAAGAAAATGCTTTTTTTTTTTTTTTTTTTTTAAATATCAGAGTACTGTGTCTTAGTTATGGTTTTACTGCTGTGAACAGATACCATGACCAAGGCAAGTCTAATAAGGACAACATTTAATTGGGGCTGGCTTACAGGTTCAGAGGTTCAGTCTATTATCATCAAGGGAGGAAACATGGTAGCATCCAGGCCAGGCATGGTGCAGGAAGAGTTGAGACTTCTACCTCTTCATCTGAAGGTTTCTAGCAGAATCCTGGTTTCCAGACAGCTAGGATGAAGGCCTTAAAGCCCACACCCACAGTGACACACCTACTCCAGCAAGACCACACTTTATAAAGCGCTACTCCCTGGGTCAAGCATAGACAGACCACAACACACTGTTACTTGTAAGTGATCCTCTGGTGAAAGGCATGTGGATTATGCAGTGTTTGCAGTAGGTGGATAACTGAGTTCTAATGCTAACTGAGTTTGTGGACGGACACACATGTTTGGGCCAGCTTAGTTGGCTTTGTAGTTCAACCGGATCCCAAGATTCCCTGCGTCCCTCCCCTCTCTTACTTCTACTTCCGTTGGCCTATCACGTGATTCTTACAGGTTTTATATGAATCAGCACAGAAGATGGACTACAAACAAACGCTTGTTTTCTTCTCTGATAGTGCCCATGGTAGACGAACAAGAGACCCCAGGTGTCCCCTCCGTTTATTTTTGAACCCACTAAGCACCTACTGTTGTTTTTCCATTTTGCAGACAAGTAATATTAAGAAAGCTGTCATGGGTGGTGCTGGGGAGCTTGCTCCGGGTTGTCGATACAATTAAGAGGGCAGTCAAGAGGAGTACTCCATGGAACAGAGAATCAGCTAAATAAATGAAATCATTGCCCAAAACACACTGTTATCCGAGAGAACGGGCCCAGAAGGACTTTAGGTGACATGGGAAATAGCGGCTTTATGGAAATCTAAGTAAGGACGCACAGGAGTTGCTTCTGAATCTTGGGACCACAGTGATGGAGGAAGCTGCAGTTCTTTCCTGCAAATCTCTCTCTGGGTGCTCCTGTCAGGTGGCTGGCTTTGTCAGGTCTCCTTAAATCTCATTTGGTGTTTTAGCTACTGGAGCGTTCATTTGAGACAAAAACAGCTTATGTACTGGTTCTAGCCAAGCAGAAACCCGAATGGCTGAGAACAATCTCCTTAAGAAATCCCGGGCTCCCGCGTCTCCATGTGAAGCTGTTTGGAGAGTTTCTCTTCCCTGGGTAAGCTTTTGGTGGGCCTTGCCAATACCTGTCACTCACCTAGCTGGTCATGGCAGTGGTGGCAGTGGTAGCTTCCAATGCTTCCATGATAAAAACAGCAGATTGGCATATATAAAAAGTGTGTCCATCCTAGGTCTTAGCTATGTTCCCTAGGGCTCAGATGAGCAGTGCAGGTATCGTGTTTCCTGAGACTCATTGAAAACCAAACTTGCTTAGTAGTGGCTTTACTCATTTATTTACACATTTTTCTTTCCTTTCTTTTTATTTTTTAACATGGCAGTACACACACACACACACACACACACACACACACACACACACATTTATACATATGTATACACAGTTCGCATGGCCAGGATGGGGAAGGTCATCTTGGGACAGGGAGGAGGCTGGGTTCCCTCAATGTACTCGAGTGACTTGGCTGTGTGACATCCATAACCCAAATGAGTAAGGTTACCAGTCCCTTCCTGGATTGAATCAGGGTAGTAGTCAGTGCAAAGGAAACCACTTTAATTAACTTCTACCTTGCTTGGGGAATTCTAAACTGGAGAGCTGGAAGATGGCCTACAATACCTGAATTGGGACCCTGTAGCTTTGGGCAAGTTGGGGTTAAAACCTAAGGATCTCATTCCAGAACCTTCTTAGGCTTGGGGTCAATGTATCTAACAGTCTGTATTTAGAAGCAGAGGAATAGAAAGTGGGCCTGTCTCTGCCTGCGTCCCTAGCTCAGGCTCAGTAGTACATGGCCCCAGCATCATTTCTCCAGAACAGAAGTTGGGGCTTCTCCATTAGGGTTTGATCTTTGGGACCAGAAAAAGATCTAGTGGTCTTCTCCTTAGGAATTCTGGCTCATACCCATCCCAGGTCCATAATAAGGGCATAAAGGAGGCACTTAGGACTAAGAAACAGCAGGAAAGAATTCTAGCCAGTTCAGCATGGAGATACAAACACTGAATTCTGGCTTTTCTTTGTCCCTTCTAGGTGGAGGTTCAGTAGCCTCTTTACCTTCCTTCCTCACTTTTAGATCTAACCATCTCTCCCATTCCTCGTTACCATAGCTCCTTAGTGTTAGGAAAACGCCAGGTCTTTCTACTTTTGTACTTTAAAGATGTGGGAAGAGGGGAGGGCAGGTGAGGAGGAGGAGGAGGAATTGTGTCAATTTTTATTTACATAGAAATAGCTTCTGCCTCCCCCTATAGTGGGGGAAATTAAGCTCCCCCTCCATGATGTTCCCTCAGGAGGAGGAGGAACTAGATAAGCCAGCCAACCAGCCAACCATACTATATACTGCTATATACATACTATATACTGCTATATACATACTATATACTGCTATATACATACTATATACTGCTATATACATACTATATACTGCTATATACATACTATATACTGCTATATACATACTATATACTGCTATATACATACTATATACTGCTGGGTAGTTCAAAGCATCCCTATTTCTTATTTTTAAGTCCTAATTAACCACTTCTGGGCACATACTCAGAAGATGCTCTAACATGTAATAAAGAACCCATGCTCCACTATATTCATAGCAACCTTATTTATAATAGCCAGAAGCTGGAAAGAACCTGGATGTCCGTCAACAGAGGAATGGATACAAAAAAATGCGGTATATTTATACAATGGAGTACTACTCAGCTATTAAAAACAATGAATTAATGAAATTCTTAGGCAAATGGATGGAACTAGAAAATATCATCCTGAGTGACATAACCCAGTCATAAAAGAACACACATGGTATGCACTCACTGATAAGTGGATATTAGCCCAGAAGCTTGGAATACCCAAGATAGAATTCACAGACCACATGAAGCTCAAGAAGAGGAGGACCAAAGTATGGATACTTCGGTCATTCTTAGAAGGGGGAACAAAATACCCATGGGAGGAGATACAGAAACAAAGTACAGAGCAGAGACTGAAGGAAAGACCATCCAGAGACTGCCCCACCTGGGGATCCATCCCATATACTGTCATTAAACCCAGGTACTATTGTGAATGCCAACAAGAGCCTGCTGACAGGAATCTGATATAGCTGTCTCCTGAGAGGCTCTGCCAGTGCCTGACAAACACAGAGGTGGATGCTCACAGCCATCCATTGGACTGAGCACTGGGACCTCAATGGAGGAGCTAGAGAAAAGACCCAAGGAGCTGAAGGGGTTGCAGCCCCAAAGGAGGAACAACAATATGAACCAACCAGTACCCCCCCAGAGCTCCCAGGGACTAAACCACCAACCAAAGAGTAAACATGGAGGGACCTACGGCTCCAGCTGCACATGTAGCAGAGGATGGAACTGTAGGGCATCAATAGGAGGAAAGGCCTTTGGTGCCGTGAAGGCTTGATGCCCCAGTGTAGGGGAATGCCAGGACAGGGAAGTGGGAGTGGGTAGGTTGGTGAGCAGGGGGAAGGGGAATGGAATGGGGGTTTTTTGGAGGGGAAACAAGGAAAGGGGATAACATTTGAAATGTGAATAAAGAAAATATCTAATAAAATTTTTTTTAAAAAAAGTCCCGATTATTATTATTATTATTATTATTATTATTATTTTTAAGTTTTTCTCTGTATAGCCCTGGCTGTCCTGGAACTCACTCTGTAGACCAGGCTGGCCTTGAACTCAGAAATCTGCCTGCCTCTGCCTCCCAAGTGCTGGGATTAAAGGCGTGTGCCACCACGCCCAGCCCCATTAGTATTCTTAACACTCTTCTCCATCCCTTCTTTTTGTTCCCTCTCAGCTATGGGCGGTCGCCTTAATATTGTTAGCATCTTACTCAGAGACTGTAGAGTCCACTAAAGTGTGTGGTCAGAATTACATTCCGAAGATTGATGCCTTTTCCAGGCTACAGCCCATCTGATTACTGGATCTCCTCTGGGCAATGAAGCTGTCTCCTTTTTCTCCTCTCTCGACCGTCAAGCTTGCACTACAGTAATAATATTTAATAAGAGCAGCCGTAAAAACTGTGGCATTGCTTCTCTGATGGTCAGAGTGGAACGCGGCTCCAAATAAAACCGAGCGATTGTCACACGGATAATGCAGTTGTTTTACTTTTTCACCTTGAGGAAGGGTGAGGTGGTTTGAACGCTGGATTGATGCTTGTCTCTCAGAGCTTCCTGGAATAATTCATTAGATGGGAGCACCGCAATGCACTTGATCATGTACTAAACATTTGTGAGCTTATTTGCTGCGGGACACTCTGACTGGATCACTAAAAACAGCCTTGCACACCCATGCTTAAAGAAATATAGGTTTTGTGGTTTCACAACTTTACCAAAATCAAAGAACTCTCCCCCAACTCCCCCCCGCCCCCAGGGTATGAGGGCTCTTTGTCACATACATGTGTCATCCTCTCATGCCATTCCTAAATAAGTGAGCAAACAAAGACCTCATTCAAAAGGAAAATCTGCATGTGGGAGCTGGAGCGATGGTTCTGGGTAGGTGTGGGGTTGTGTTTGAATTCCCAGGACCCAGGAAAAGTCTGACACAGTAGTACATGCCTGTAAGTCCAGACCCCTGTGGTGCAGTGGGAGGTAGACACAGGAGAAGCACTAGAAGCTTGCAGACCAGGTAGCCCCGTCTCTGAATAAGTGAACAATAAAAAGACCCTGTCTCAAACTAGAAGGCAAATACCAATATCCAAGGTCACCTTCTATCATACGCACACACCCTCACCATGTCCGTGAATGCCCTCACACACATACATCATATGCACTACACTGTGTACACAAATATCCATACATACACATACATATGCACTAAATCTGTGCATAAAGAATAAAAAAAATGTGGACATATCATTTATAGTAGCAATACTGTCTTAGTGACTTTTCTGTGGCTATAATAAAATCCCACAATTAGAAGCAACTCAAGGAAGAAAGGGTTAATTTAGCTTATGGTTCCTCAAAGTCATTGTGTAGCCAAAGATTACTTTAAACGTCTCATTCTCCTGTCTCCACCTCCTGAGTGCTACTAGGATTCCAGGCACGTGCCACTCCACTCAGTTCTTGGATTTTTTTTAATTTGATTTCACAAAAGAATTTATACTAGGACTTAAGCAGTAAGATCACTCACTGGGTGAAAATATCACTGTCTTAGCTTCCCTTTCTGTCAGCTCCATGAAGATCATGGCCAACTGTAACTTCGGGAGGGAAGGGTTTATTTGGTTTACGAATCCTCAGCATAGTCCCTCTTGAGGGAAGTCAAGGCAGGAAACCGGAAGCAGGAACTGAAGCAGAGACCATGGAGGATCTCTGCTTACAGGCTGCAGGGAAGAAAAGAAAAAAATGTCAATGAGCTGTGCCTCCAGCATGCCGAGAGTCTTACTGAAGCTGCAGAGGTTCATCATTATCCTAAATGAGTCCTGGGCCTGATGGTTAAGGGGTACAATGAACTACAGATGTGAACGCAGCGATCTCAGCCGGGGTGTTTGTGTTCCAAATACTCATGCTGCAGGCTAATGACCAGTGTGATGATACCAAGGTGCAGCTGCTGGGAGTGATTAGGAATGGAGGATAAAATACACAGCGACTCCTTCCTAGGAAGGAAAGGCCTCAGGGCCTTTATTTTTCCTTTCTGCAGCATTAAGACACATAGAAAGTAAGGGGAGAGGGTGCTTACAGGATATGGAGTCTCAAACCTTGATCTTTGACCTCAGTAATCAGTATTGTGAGCAACACACAGCTGTTTTGTATCCTGCTTATTCTAGAGTGTTCTGTTATTGCAGCTCAAACTAAGATAGATCTTTGGAAAAGTATGTCTGAGAAAGTCACATGACGTCCATCTTTGCATCCTGCCTTTTAGCCATGCAGAGAGGCATGCAGGGTTTTCTGCATAGCATTAGGCAATGACTTCAAACACTAAGTATCTAGTCTTAGCCACACTTCACAGGCTAAGGTCACAGTCCTTCATGACTCTGTCTTCAGACGTCAGCTACAAGCGTGGGGCCTCTCAGGCTATGTGCTCTTCTGTGCTCAATTTGGAAGCTTCTCCTATTATTTCAAGTTCAATAATTCACTAAAATGGCCCACAGAACTCAATAAAACGCTATTCTCGGGAATATAGTTTTATGATACCAAAGAGGATATAAATCAGAATCAGCCAAAAGAAAGGACATAGAGTTGAGGTTAGGCAACACTGTAACAAAATCTTCTGGTGGTGTCCTTTCCCTACGGGGTCAGGAGCCATCCCTCCCCTGACACATGGCTATGTAGCAATAAGCCCAGAGTACTGCCAACTGTGGGAGCTCAAAGTAGCTTCTGTGTCCAGAGTGTTACTGGGGCTCCATTATTCAGACATGAGTAATTAAATTCTTAGCCAGAGACGCTATATCGGATCTTTTTAATCAAAGGGTCTTTCTTGTACAACTGGCCCCTACCCCGAGTCATTTCATTAGCTAAGCTATTTAGGGGACACGATGAGTCCCCTCTTTAGTATAATTCTTTGAGGGCATCCCGAGTCTCCTCACTGGGGATTCTAAGAATCAAGTCTTCTTTTCAAGGACCAGAGGGCAGCTACATTCCTTATTACAGAACTCACTGCTGTTGTCTGTTGGGTAGTCAGTGTAAAGGCATGACTTAGTGCTAGTTCCCACGGTCTCTCCCTCACAGTGACTTCAAGACTGAGGTTATTAATTTCTTTAGAAACACCTCTACTACCATGCATTATAGTTTAGGTAAGGTTAGCTAACTTGTAGTTTAGGTTGAGTTTAGGTAACTTGGGGTTATCTAGTTTAATCACTTTCTAGCTTTCTGGTTCCTGGCGTGTTACCTAATAATATCTTATTTTCTTCCCCAGCAAAATGACCAGTTATCAAGCTAATGTCTGTCAATGCACTATAGTCATCCTGAAACCCAGGGGTTGCCATTTATGCTTTTGTATTAGAGCATTTAAATGAGTATTGAAAGTAAAGGAAGAATGTCTTAAAAAATCTCCAGGCCTGAGATTTTTGATTTTTTTTAGTTTTTAGAAGTTGGTGTCTTTGTCAAAAAAGAACGCTTTCACAAACTCCATATCTAGAAAGCAGAGAAAAATCTATACATGGCTGACCTCCTCCAGTCGAGGGGGGTCAGGCACAGTGAGCCATTCTTTCATCTTCAAGGTATTAAAACATACTTGAGGAAGTCGGTTTGAAAACAGGTCTAGGCCACGGCCCATCTCCCTCACCTGACCTCCCTGGGCAGATCCTGTGGCAGAGTTAACAGAGCTCTTCACAGTGCCACAGTCTTTCCAGAGTTTTATTATTTCAGTTTCTCCACGAGCAAAACAGGAGAGAGATAATGCCAGCTTTGTTGTGACAGTATGTCAGATAATGTCTATAAGCTATTTCAAGCTTTTAGACAACAGCTTTAGGGACAAAGGTTTTTGGTGTTTTCAATTTCTAGCTCGCTTCTACAATACACTACCCTGTGGAAAGGGGATCTAAATTTCATTTTTCTGTAATCTTAGGATAACATGGAAGTCAATAAAGCTTTATCAGTTAAAGAAAAACATGTGTTGTCTTTAATTGATTAGAACGATGTTTAAATCAGAGTTATTTAGAAAGCTAGGTCAGGAGAAGGAGACAGGGCAGGTGGCCACATCTGCAGAAAGAGGGACATGAAGGCTGGCTCCCAAGTTAGCCCTTTTGTATTTCTTGTAATGAAAGGCTCTTGGGAAGGCCCATGAAAGACATTTTCTGTGGGTTCCTTCTTCTCAACACCATGAGTTAAGAGGCCAGGCTTGATGTAGTCATTCAGTATCACAGAGAACAAAGCTGTGTTCCTTAAGTACACGGACTGTGCTTTCAGCCTTGAGGTTGGCCTCTTTCTATCGTATCATCAGGGGAGAGTCTGTGAATTATTTCTGGCATTTGAAGAATAGAAATAATAACACACGTGGCAAGGGGAGGCTCCAGAGACTCCACGAGAGAAGGCATGCAAAGTGCTTCGTCCAGTGTCTGATATAGAGCAAGTGATCCCTAGAGAGTAGTTATCTGTAACAGCACCAGCGTTTCTCACTGGGAATGGTTAAGTTGGTTATCGTGGCTCCTGTTTCTCTCCCTGTATTCATCTACAATCCTGCTCTGAAGCTGTAAATTCTAAAATGAGCAAGATTGGACATACTGCATTTTTTTTAAAGATTTATTTTATTTATTATATGTAAGTACACTGTAGCTGTCTTCAGACACTCCAGAAAAGGGCGCCAGATCTCGTTACGGATGGTTGTGAGCCACCATGTGGATGCTGGGATTTGAACTTATCACCTTCGGAAGAGCAGTCGGGTGCTTTTACCCGCTGAGCCATCTCACCAGCCCAGACATACTGCATTTTTATAGCTAAAAAACTTGAATTGGAGAGATTTTGATTGGCTCAAAGATCTGGGAGCTCTCGTTATCTCAGATTTCATTACCTGGGCCCTTGTAATTATGAGCTTCCACAAAGCATTTCTTTTTTTTATTTTATTTATGTATGTATTGACATGAGTGAGTTTATGTACATGAGACATGAGAGCTTAATTTTCCATTGAAAATAGATGGCCTTTATAGATTCCCTTGAAGGGGAAGAGGACAGAATTGGAGCTGTGTGACTTTACTGACTAGGTCATAAAGAACAATTTGCCTCTGTCTCCTCTCTAAGGTGCCCTGAGTAGCCATGTGAAAGGCCAGGTAGCTGAAGCTGCTCTTCTCATTGAGCTGACAGTAGTGGGACTGCAAAGAACTGAAAGAGAAGCCCTGGGGAGATTCGGCTATTTGAGCCCGTGAGCTACTGAATTCCCCCAAAGTGCTAGATATACAAGTGGGTAAGCTGGTCAATCCTCAGCTCTCATGTTGACTGCTCTATCTGGTGATGGAGGGTGAGTCACGTGCCTGCTCAGATTGCTCATACACACACACACACAAACACACACACACACACATATATATATATATATATATATTTTTTTTTTTTCCTTTTCTTTTTGAGCTTAGGTCTCCCTGTGTAGCAGCTTTGGCTGGCCTAGAACTTGAACTTGCTATGTAGAACAGACTAGCTTCAAATTCACAGGGATTGATGTGTGTCTGCCTCCCAGGTGCTGGCATTAAAGGCAGGTGCGCCCTGTGCCCAGCAGGTGTTGTGACTTTAAGACACTGCTCTTGGATGAAATTTGTTGGGTGATTTTTTTTTTGGGGGGGGGACAGTGCTTCCAAGAGAGCAAGTGGGGAAAATATAGAAGAGGCTCTTGACTATTTTTTATAAAACATTTGTTTTTCGGGCAAGATCTCACTATGTAGCCTAGGCTGGCTTTGAACTCACTGCAGCGATCCTGCCTCAGCCTCCCAAAGGCCTTGGATTACAGGTGTGAGCCACCACGCTTAGTTGAAAATAATTCTATATTATCATCCTGTTCAAAGTTAAATGTGACGTGAAAGATGTTAAACTGGGGTGCCATTCGATTTCCTTTAGAGAACATAACTAAAGAGAACACACCTCAGGCCGACATTCAGACTCGGTATTTGAAGATGTTCAGAGCCTCACTATGCTAACGTGTACTAGGACACATTCTCTTAATTCACACATGAATACTTTCTAAAGTCTTAATCCAACTCTTCTGACCACTGTGATTTGCACCTTGAGTTTGTTTCCTAGGAGAGCGGAGGTAGGTGAAACTTTTTTTTTTTCACCCCCAGTTTTCATGTTTCCTTAGGAAATCCCATGACAGTCCTGGGCAGGGTGTAGGGTAAATGAGCCTCTCGGTTCGCTGTGATTCCTATACAGTGACTGGTTCTGGTGGACTCTGGAGCAAGCATGGGAGACTCTAAAATAAACCCAGAGCACAAACAGCGTCACTAGAAGGAAAGACACAAGAGTCGCTGTTGTTGGGAGCTGATGGTCTTTTCTATCAGAAGGTGCTGCAAACCCTCCTGAAAGGATGGTTCCTGAAACAAAGGTTTCCAAAATGAATACCTTCTAATTGGAAGAGGTTACAAAGGCTTGTCTGACATCATGCTAACAGCAATGTCCTTCATTTATTAGAACAAGCTTTTACTTTGAACGGCAAGGTGCAGGAGTAGAAGAGAGAGGGCACCACGTGGAGACTTCGGGGTCAAACATTTAAGCTTGGGAACTAAGCCGCCTTGAGGTTTTGTTTAGCAACCGAGGTCCCTTAGGACGAACCTGGCGTTTTTATATTGATTGATTCTCTCCTAATGCAGTTAGGGAGCAGAGAGAATTTTTTTTTTTCTTTGTAGAATGTGAAATTTAGCAGAGGGAGGATGTATTAGACTGGCTGTGTTTCCTTGCTCCTAGGCATGGATTGTTCCTTGAAGGTCAGAGCCAAGGGGATCCTTTATCTTCCAACACGTTCAGTTAGGACAAGCAAACACCGCAATCTGCCGTCTTCAGCTTCAGGGAATCTCAGACTTCAATAAAGAGGATGGTTTTTTATTATCTCCCCGGGTTGTTTTTGAAACTTAGGGAAAAAAAATTACGCAAACACTTCTCTTAACTGGACGAGCATGACAGCGCGAAACAGACCACTCGAGTCCAGTTTCACTTAGAAAAGCAATTTTCGTCGTTCAGGACACTTGTACTAAAGGGTTCTCTTGCAAGTAGATTTTGGATCTCTTAGAAACCTCTTCTATAACTAGCCTCTTCTATAACTACTGGGGTAAGTATCAGCACTCTCATTTTTATTGAGGGCACCGAGAGGGGAGGTGTAACTCAAAGAAAATGCTCACTGTAGATAAATGAAAGCTCTCGAATGGTTTTCTTCAGGGTTTTACTGGCCAACACAACCTCATTTACCCACTGTGGGCTTTTATCCCCTTTCATGCAAATCTACAGTTAGAATTTCTTAGAAGTCAATGGGAGACGATCTGCCCGATGCGGCAGAGTATGGTAACAAGGTCTCAAGTCCTGGCTGGACTCTTTGAGGTGACATGACTGTGCTTGAACCATTAGACCCACTGAACCTTAATTTCTATATCTGTAACTTGGGGTATCCAGTAGCAAGCTTACATCTGAGAGCAGATGTGCCACTGGTCACTGGCATGGTGGCTGTGGACAATAGCTGACATACAGTGGATTATCTACCAGTGACATATGATAGGCTATGGGTTTCTTCTCTGAGTCTTGTCTTTTCCATCAGCATGACAGAAGTACATTGAGACTGAGACATGTGTGGCTGGTACATTAGGATGGAAGAGCTAATAAGGCATATCCAACCCATATGCTTTAGGCAGGTGTCTACAGAGGATTAGAAGAAAGTGCCAGAAAAAAAACCCAGAAAACTGAAAAAACAAAACCAAAAACAAAACAACCTCACTACAAAACAGGTCTAGAGCACTTGGGTGCACAGCAGTACTGCCCCCAAAACAAAATAACATGAAATGAAACCAAAACAGAACAAAGGTAGCTGATTAGCATGGCAGCCAGGGCCGTGGATCTGGAGGAGTTATCAGGGAATGACAGGGTAAGGCTTGACACTTACACCACCAGTCAGGGCCCATCTGTTAGCCTAACACAAGGAAACATTGCTGTCACTTGTTTAAAGCGTGTTGGTAGCTGTAGTGTGAATGTAATTGTCATTTCAGGTTCCTGGCAAAGCTCTGAAGCCCTTGGGGATTGCTGAGTGACTGAGTTGAGTTCTTCTCTACCATACCCGAGTTTGTAGTTTAAAATAACACTTGGGGCATGGGGTCCAAGATATTTGGGACACTTTTGGACTTGAACCATCGGAGAAGATGGTCTCAGAAGTGTGGCTTTCCCTTCTGAGTTGGGTGAAAGGCCTTTCCTTGTGGGACAGACTCCATGCTGGGGCACGTTATTGGCTGGTGGGCCACCCAGCCTTCCTGGAACTTAGAACATCAACAACAAGCTGGTGGATTCTTTGCAGCCATCTTGTCTGATTCTTGCCATGCACTGAACACTGAGGGGCTTTGACAAGGAGAAACATGTACAGGACTGCCCATCAGCTCAGTGACTACTGGTAAGCATGCAACGTTTTATGGAGAGCTGTTTTCAAAAGGCCAGTGTTAACTCAGCTTCACCATCCCTGTGAGAATATCTCCTCATAATAGAAGAAACACCAGAGTATAGAAAACACAAAATGATAGCCTGTTCTCTAAAGAGTGAATTAGACCCAGGAGACTAACCTCTGAACATATGACAGCACAGTTATGCCAAGGATCAGCCTTGCCTTGGAGAGGGTTCCTGAGGAAGGGGTGTTTATGAGTGTCAAAAGGACTCAATTGTGGGTATAAGCTGACAGCTCTGTGTTCTTCTCCAGTTGGCTCTCGGGATAGCTGTGTAGATAGCTCAGTGTTTACAGACCAAAGCCCAGTCTTTTATTTACATATCAATTCAATCCTTACCCCAGGTTCCTTTTTGATTATCGAACAAATTAGCATTTTTTGTGACCTTAGCCCCTTGATTCCCTCCCCCCCCCCCAAGACAGGGTTTCTCTCTGTAGCTCTGGCTGTCCTGAAACTCACTCTGTAGACCAGGCTGGCCTCTAACTCAGAAATTCCTGCCTCTGCCTCCCAAGTGCTGGGACTAAAGGCATGCACCACCACGCCCAAGCTAGCCCCTTGATTCTTAGAAATAGACAGCAAGTATATATTTTTAATATAGCAAGTGAACTCAGAGATAGGCCTGCTTTTGTAAGATATGCCTGTTTTGCACAAACAATATGTTTAGATGGGTGGTAGCCTGTCCTAGGATTACCATTCCCACCAAGCCTGGACCTAAACTTGCTCTGTACCAGGATGACCTTGAACTCATGAATCTGCCTGCCTTTGTAAGCATAAACAATAAACTTAGCTGGGTGGGATTCCACTCTGGGATCATCACTCCCTAAATATCTTTATCTCCTTCCTCAATATCTTTCTGACAAGTTCTTTTAGGCCCATGAAGCCCTTCATATAATTCATACTATATTCTTATATTTTGCATAGTTGAGAAATATATTCTTGAACTCATATTTTCAGAGTTCTTTCCCACAGCCTTAAGGGCTGTCCTGAAGGTCACAGCATTTGCCATTTTGCTGAGGAACATATTCTCTCCTCCTGGATTCATGCTGTTTTTAATTATCATGGAATCATTAACCTTAATAGGGAGAGCATTCTCCAAAGGAGGAATATGAAAATATATACACTATTATACAAACAAGCCTTATGCCCACAGCAACCATCAACACTCGTGGAGACTCACATTTTGCTGGTTCTGCGCCAGGGGCAGGCAACCATGTCACACTATCCCTTCCACCGCCATGAAGGACTCAGCACAGTCATGCTTGTTGGAAGTTGGAAGAGGGCCTCACTGCTAGAGACAGAAATGACACACCTGCTGTTGTAACATGTCTCACCTCATACCAGCGTCTTGTATAGCCTGAAGTATAGCATGTGTCTTCATTGCTGTTTCTTCTCTCTTATGCACAAGACAAATTCCTCCTTGATCACATACAATTAAATTAATTAATTAATTAATTAGAGAGGATTTCATGCACCCTACTCTGGCTTTAAATTTACTATGCTGCCAAGGATAACCTTGAATTTATAATCCTGCCTTTATGTCCTGAGTGTTGAGACTGCAAGTGTTTCCTACCATACCTGGCTTATGGGGTACTAGGGACTGAACCCAGGGCTTCATAAATGTTAGGTGGGCATTCTACCAACTGAGGCACATGCCTAGCTAGAGTCAGCTTTTAGAGAAGCTAGCACTGAAATATGATTGTGACATCAATATTGCCTGTGACAGAGGCTTTGAGGAGATCCACCCTTGCTATTGACTGTGTATTTATCCTTTCTGATCACCTCACTGTTCTATACATTCCCATGAGTTCTTAGCCATAGTTGCCACCAAGTCTTGAGGCTCAGATGCTATAATCACACTCTGGCTACACAATTTACTCACTGTATGACTCTTGGCCAAGTCCATCAACTCTCCTTTAGCTTTTTCCTTGACAAAATGAGCACAATATACTGTTTGTCTCAGAGGGCTATGGCCAGGATAAATAAAAAATCTATAGTACTGGAAGCAACTGGAAGCAACTAGAATGTGGCTCAGTAATGAAGCATTTGCCTAGCATATTTGAGACCCCAAGTTTTGTTCCTAGCAACACAGTACAACACAACATAACACACACATAATACACATATACATATATGTATATTTATATACTATATATATATATATTTTTTTTTTCCTGGCTCATTGTAAGCCCTGTATAAAAGTTTGCTTTGATTAGTAATACACAACACATTTCATGTTAGTTATTCTTTGAGGTAAATCCAAATATTTTTCATGTAGCAGCTAGCAGCTAGCATGTTCATACTAGCTCTTGAGACACCTGGTTGGCTCTAAATCTGAGTGGGGACAGGGAGTGCTAAGTCTTTGATCAGGTAACACCATAAGAAGAATTCAATCATTTCTCTGTGTCTCAGTTCCCTTAAATATAAAAGGAGGGCGGTTATGCATCCAGCTTTGTAGGATTACTGTAGGGAATTAACCAAGATGGAACACAGGCAAAGTATTGATGAGAGTGCTGGGGTCCCAGGACTCACACAACACAGCCAATGTCTTTACTCAGTGGTTATCCCATTACATCATCACTGTTAAACAACCATTCCCACCTCTAACACTCCTCTAGAGGAACTCAGGAATTCCAACTGTCTAGATTTCCTTGGCCACCACTTGTTTTGCACACCCCTCCCCGGCTCTGGCCTGTTTATCCACTCTGATTTCTTATTGACTCAGGCATAGCTTCCTTGGGCACCATTCACACACACCAAGTTAATGGCATGCTATTTGCTGAGTGAGGCCTTTTCCATCTTGCTTCAGTGTGTGAACGGTCTCTGGAGCTCCCCTGACATCAAGAGCTCAGGTGTAATGTCATTAAGGTTCCCAGTGGACTCCTGGAGCACCTCGGGTTTGTGGCTATAACTGCTTTTAAGCAATCACAAAATGTTATTAGCCTGGGGTCTTTCGCTCAGGTGGGACGACTTAGCTTTGGTTAATGAGAGCTCCTAGTCTGGGGTTTTTTGAAAATCTTTGCTTGTGTGTTTTACTCACCATGGTGGTTGTCAGAACCTATAAAGTCTGATTTATTTAATATCTGAACCTCCTCAAATCCTTCTTGCAAATAGCCAGATATGACAAGGAAATGGTGATTTTTTTTTTGCCCCTGCATTAGTTACTGATGTGTTCACTGTTTGAAGCACTTACATTGTGGCTAATGCATACTAGACATGTGTGAGAGAAAAAGAGATGGCAATGAGAAGCCTCTGAGAAAGAGAAAGATGTCACAGGGATACCTCACGCATCTCCATCACATTCGAAGAAGAAGGAGGAGAAGGAGGAGGAGGAGGAGAAGAAGAAGGAGGAGGAGTCTGAGGAGTCAGAGTCATTGTCACTAATAACTGGCACCAGGCCCTGAGTTTTGCATAAACATGATTTCTCTTACACAGTTCTCAAAGTACAGCTACCATGTAGTCCATTTTCTAGAAGTGAAACCTGAAGATCTTCTAGAGGGAGCAATGAACTCTAGGTCATATTTATTGGAGCAGAAGAAACGTGAAGAAAGCCTAGGAAGGTGAGCATTCAGACTGCAGAGGCAACCCATCTTCTGGGACGGGCCCCGTTTCAGGCCTTCATCTTCAACCAGGAGGCAAGTCTGAACACCAGACCTCTGTGCACCTTCCCTGCAAGAGGAGAGCTTGCCTGAAGAGAGTACTCTGACCACTGAGACTTGGAAGAGAGCTGGACTCCCAGGACAGCTGACAGAGGCTAACAGAATCACTGGAGGAATAGGCTCCAGTCAGAGAAAACTATAACAACTAACCCCAGAGATTACCAAATGGCGAAAGGCAAACGTAAGAATCTTACCAACCAATCTGGGTGGTCCTCAACCCAGATTCAGTTTCCTCTCCAATGCCTGAAGCTACTGTGGACTAGCAAAGTCAGTGTGAGGGACCCAAGGGGCCTCCCAGAGAAAACTAGGTGCTGGTGACTCGCACGGGTCCTCAGGCCCTGTGGTAAAAGGACAGATTCAAAATCCCAAGCTCTGGCTATTTCTTCATTCACTTCCTAAGAATTTCTAAACAGTCCCTTAAGTAGTCCTAGTAACCCTCTCAAAGTGCCCTGGCTCTTCATGACTGATATTTCCCAGTCAAAAGTGTTCACAAAAAATCCAGTGTTAATGATGTTAAAATACACACACATATAAGGGAGTTCAAATAGAGTTACACTGTAACAGGGTGACAACTCCCTTCTCAGATACCACAGGCTACCAGATTATAAAACCCAATGCTTCATTTCCAGTTGCTAGTCAGTGAGGTCCAATGGAGGTCTTGAACATTATAGGCTATTGCCATTGCTCTTGGTCAACTTCTAGAACTTCATGGTAAAATTCTATTGCTGAAGATACATGAGTCAATGGATATGGAGAAATCAAGGTGGTATTGACCTAGGAGCTTCAGCCATACTGGCTAGCTTTCATAATACTGGAAAGAAAACATACACATGATTTCAGGGGAGAAAAGTGAGTCAAGTTTTATCCAACTGTGAACTCTTGAAGCTACAATAACAACCGAGACTGATGAGACATGCCTACCGGTACAACAGCTGCACAAATGTTATTTAAAAACTGTGTTTAACGTGTGTTGTGTTTTATAAAAAAATAAATAAATAAAAGAAGGGAGCCAGGAATATGTTTTATAGAGCTCAGTATGGTGATGTGAGAGGGGTGCCTTGCTGGGCCCATGCTGAGAAATCCCTTTCCCCTGAGGTACCAGATATACTACAGATATAGTGTGGAATAGAGTTTATTAGGGCATTGGAAGGGGAGTTGAGAAGGAAGGAAAAAGAGAGAGAGAGAGAGAGAGAGAGGGAGAGAAGAAGAAGAAGAAGAAGAAGAAGAAGAAGAAGAAGAAGAAGAAGAAGAAGAAGAAGTAGTAGAAGGAGGAGGAGGAGGAGGAAGAGTGTCTTAGTCAGGGTTTCTATTTCTGCACAAACATCATGACCAAGAAGCACTTGGGGAGGAAAGGGTTTATTCAGATTACACTTTCACATTGCTGTTCATCACCAAAGGAAGTTGGGACTGGAACTCAAGCAGGTCAGGAAGCAGGAGCTGATACAGAGGCCATGGAGGGATGTTACTTACTGACTTGCTTCCCCTGGCTTGCTCAGCCTGCTCTCTTATAGAACCCAAGACTGCCAGCCCAGAGATGGTCCCACCCACAAGGGGTCTTTGCCCCTTGATCACTAATTGAGAAAATGCCTTACAGTTGGATCTCATGGAGGCATTTCCTCCACTTAAGCTCCTTTCTATGTGATAATTCCAGCTGTGTCAAGTTGACACAAAACTAACCAGTACAATTGACCCCTTGTCAACTTAACACACAAATACATCACTAGTAAGCCTCAGCCCTTAGTTCTTACTCACCCCAAGATCTTAAATAACTTTAAAAGTCCCACAGTCTTTACATATTAAAAGTTCAATCCTTTTAAAATATCCAATATCCTTTAAAATCCAAAGTCTTTTTATAATTAAAAGTCTCTTAACTGTGGGATCCACTAAAATATTTCCTTCAAGAGGGAAAAGCATCAGGGCACAGTCACAATGAAAAGCAAAATCAAACTCCAACTGTCCAATGTCTGGGATCCAACTCACCATCTTCTGGGCTCCTCCAAGGGCTTGGGTCACTTCTCCAGCCTTGCTCTTTGTAGCACACAGGTTGTCTTCTAGGCTCCAGCTGGCTGTACTCCACTGCTGCTGCTGTTCTTGGTGGTCATCTCATGGTATTGGCATCTCCAAAATGCTGCTGTCTTCCACTATAACTAGGCTTCAACACTAGCCTCTCATAGGCTCTCTTCATGGTGCCAAGCCTCAACTCCTTTGCATGACCCCTTCAGACCTGGGCCATCAATTGCAACTGAGGCTGCACCTTCATCAATGGCCTTCCGTGGCCTCAGCTGCTCTGCATGACCCCTTCATGCCTTCAAAACCAGTACCACTTGGGTGACTTACACATTACCATGTCCTGCTGCTGCACGAGGTACAACTTTGGCTATCTCTGGAACACAGCCTCTTTGTGCTCTCAGAAAGCACTTCCCAGAAAATGTCACCTCAATGATGCTGGTCTCTTCTTAATCACCGCTAATTTCTTAGCTCCAGCTAACCAGCATCAATAGTCCCAGTAATGCAAAAGTTTCACTTTAGTAGTTCTGGTATCTTGTTAATCACAGCTGATTCTTCAGCCCCAGCTAACCAGAACCACAGAATCTTCCCAATCAAACTAGCAATGGCCCTGAAAAGAGTCTTTAGTTTTCCCTCTGAAATTTCACAAGCCAGACCTCCATCTTCTGCACTGTCCTCAACATTATCTTCCAAGCTCCTACACAACATCCGACAGAGCTCTTAACAACAAATGGATCTTCAAGCCCAAACTTCCAAAGACCTTCCATAGTCCTCCCCCAAACATGGTCAGGTTGTCACAGGAATCCCCCACTATGCTAGTACCAATTTGTCTTATCAGGATCCTTCCTCAGGGGAACCTGGCCACCCCTTCATTCAAGGGGTTCAGGATCTGCAAACTGGCTCAAATCTGGAAATTGATTCACTGGCTGAGATTGCCATTTACCAGGATCTAATGTAGCCTTTCTTCCATTTGTTTGGGAATTTTTCTGCTTATACAGATCAAACAGATATGCAGTAGGCTTCCTATGTATTTTGTTCCTGGAAACACCATGATTGATAAAGGAATTTATTGATGACTTACAGTCTGCAGTCCAATTCCCAACAGTGGTTCAGTAGTAGCTGTGAACGGAAGTCCAAGGATCTAGCAGTTACTCAGTCCCACACGGCAAGCAGGCAAAGGAGTGAGAGACTAGTCTCCCTTCTTCCAGTGTCCTTATTTGTTCTCCAGTAGACGGTGTAGCCCAGATTAAAGGTGTGTGCCATCATACCTTTAATTCCAGATGACCTTGAACTTGGAGATCTCCCTGTCTTAATCTTCTGGAATCCATAGCCACTATGCTTCAAGATCTCCATACCAAGATCCAGATCAGAAACTTCTATCTCCCAGCCTCCAGGTTAGGGTCACTTGTGAGCCTTCCAATTCTGGATTGTAGTTCATTCCAAATATAGTCAAGTTGACAGCCAGGGATAGCCACTACAAAGAGGAAGAGGAGGAAGAGGAAGAGGAGGAGGAGAAAGAAAAGGAAAAGGAGAAGGAAAAGGAGGAGGAGAAGGAAGAAGATGATGATAAGAGGCCAGTCATGAATATGTGGAGAGAAGTGGAAGGAAAATGGGGAGAGAAGGGAGAAAGGGGTCAGGGAGAGAAGGGGCAGAGAGAGTAAGAGAGTGAAGAGGGGCCAAATAGCCCCTTTTGTAGTAAGCCATGGCTACCTGGCTGTTGCCAGGCAACTGCTGAACAGAGCCTAGAAGGAATGCTAACAAGTTGTGTTCCACAAAATGGAAAGCATGATCAGTACTTTTAAATGGGTCCCAACTCCATAGATACCCAAGTCATAGCTGAGAGAGAACCTAATACCATTATCATAAATAGACACAGAAATAAACTGTCCCTTGAGTAGACTAATGACCAGTCAATGTGCAGAGAATATGAGATTGTGGTATGCTCATCTCTAAGTGGCACACCTGTGTGTCACTCCCCGTCCTCTGGAATCAGAGGGTCTTTGAAAAAGAAGAGGGACAGAAGATTATAAGAGCCAGAGGTAGTGAACATCTGCAGCAAGACAGTATTTGCTGATCATGAGAAGGCCACTGCATGCGCGAACACACAGTGACTGTGACTACATGGTCATGATCATGCAAAATAAAATCAGCCAAAAACCCAGCAAGAAAAGGAGAAGGGGTCTTGGAGCCCTCACCCCTAGCTGAGGAACTATTAGCAATTGGTGGCTATTGGCCCAGTGAGAATTACTTTTCTTCAGGGATATATTTCTGGAGATGCTACACATGCTCTATTAGATGGTCCTATACCCATGCCCATATAGGCAGCATTAAGTAGACTGAGTGGGTTTGAAAACAAAGCACGTGCATTTGGAAGGAAGAAGAGGTGATGGAGAACAGGGGAGTAATTGGAAGGGAGGGATGGGGAGGGTAATGTTTGATTAAAACACATTATATGCATGTATGGGTTCCACAAACTTTATATGCCCCAGTACAGGGGAATGCCAGGGCCGATATGTGGGAGTGGGTGGGTAGGGAGCAGACCTCCAGAATCACATTGTCAAGACCCAAAGAGAAACATGGAATGCCTAAAAGCTCCGCTCATATCCTATACTCCCCTAGAGAACCGATGCTTCTAGAAGCTAAGTGACTTGCCCAGGGTCACAGAGCCAAAAAAGTGGTAATGTGATTTGAGCTATGTCTCTCCTCCCTATAATTCATACTTTGAAGACTTCAAAATGTGATCCTTATTGGTTTAGATTTTTCTTTTTTCTTTTAGAGTATAGATCTGCTTTCCCCCCTTTTTTTAATTAGATATTTTCTTCATTTACATTTCACATGTTATCCCAAAAGTCCCCTAAACCCTCCCCCATCCTCTGCTCTGCTCCCCTACCCACCCACTGAACTCTTCACACCCATTTTTTTTCTACTTCATCCCACACAGCCTGAATGGAAGGTACAAGTGATACTTTTCGTTTCTTTCTTTTTCTTTTTCTTTTTCTTTCTTTCTTTTTTTTTTTTTTTTTTGAGAAAAGGTGACTTCAAGGGGCTGATTAAATTGTCCAAGGACACAGCATAGATGTGAACTCAGGGTGTCTGACTCATGCTATGCTGCCTCCCCAGGCTGACTCATGTCCTCCAAACAGACTACGTTCTAGAGATCTTTAGGGCAAGGAAAAATAAAAACAAAACAAAGAAACAAAAAACAAAAACAAAACAAAACAAAAACAACAACAACAACAAAAAACGCTACAGGTGAGACTTGAGGTGCTTCTAGAAGCCAAGGAAGGGTTTTGAAGGAGAACCAGGGTGAGCTTCAGAATGTTATGTGCCATTAGAGCAGAAAGCTCTAAATTAGTGATTTGAATAGAAGCTTTGATTTAAGGCCCTCAGGGTATATGTCCTTTCCCTATCTCTGTGAGTGACACGAAGGGGCAGTTCTCTTCCCCGTCCCTAACCAGTTCTATGGATGCTTTCAGTGTTCTGTAAGAGTAAGCATGAGAGTACCACTCCTCTGGGCTACACTTGTCCTTGCCCCTGCCCACCCCACACCCATCCATACTGGAAAGACCCGGTTCTGCTGCTCTGTCAATCTCCACAGACAGAAAAATGCTCCACCGCGTGTCTTTTGTTCTCTCTCTGAGGCAGCTGTGGACTTACGATTTACTGCCACGTACAGAGGAGCAGATTTTTTTTTTTTTTTCATTGCAATCCCATTTCCACTCTCCTTTGGGATTCTTGGGAAAACCTGATTAAAATGTCATCTAGAAGAATGGCTGGTGATTCTTTAAAAGGACTGATTAAACGAGGAGGACCTGATGTACCAACAGGAGAGGCACCCCCGGGGGAACTGAGTATGTAACTTCCCAGTTATTGAAGTGTATCAGAAAATCTAAGAAGGAAAGAAGCAGCTTGGAAGGAGAAGAGGGGTGCTCTTTAAATGTTTTTGATTAACGACAGCCAACAGCCAGCGGCATCGAGTGGTTTCTGTCTTCAGCTCTCCACGAAGCCTTTATTTTATGATCTCTAATATAAGAACCCTTCAAAGGTACGCAGGATTGCTACGCTACCCACAAACTGTGCATGGGTCTGTTTTCTCTCACCAGTAACACACTTTTCAAGACTTGGCCAGTTAGAAAGGAAGGAGGTTTGGTTAGGCTCGTGGTTTTAGGGGTACAAGGTCAAACACCTGACTTCTGCCTTGCGCTGAATGAGTCCTAAGGCATTGCAGGACACCTGGGGGAGGGGAAGAGGAAGGGTTGGGGAGGCTGAGGCTCAGAACTTGGGGATTCACTCAAGCCACATCCAAACCATAGCCCGAGGTTGGGTGGGACACCCTCTGTGCTATAGCCAAAACCCCTCTCCTGGGCCTGTAGGTCACACTCAGGTGAAATCTAAGGCTCGTGACAAGAGGAAGTGGCAGCCAGCTCTCCTGTATAGAGTCTGCATTCTTTCTTTTGGAGATTTGAACATCTGTGCTTCTTGCTTTTTGGGGACTGGACCTTTTTCTTCTAATCCGTACCCACTTCCAAAGTTTCTATATTGTTTCCTTCTGGAAATTCCCCTGTGAAGAAAAGCTGGTCACAGATCCATGCAAGCAAGCTCGTTTCTCTGTAATCAAGTGGGCATTTGCTGTAGCATTTTAAATTTTGTGTTTTCTGAGAATTGTTTTCTGGCTGTTGAATGGTAAGAGAGACAGGCATCAGAGCGGGGCCACCAAAGATCTGGGCCTGTTGGACTCTCACCAAGGATCTGTGTGGTCCCTCTGCACTGCACTCTGTGGGCAGAACACAGGAAGGATAAGAGCATCCCGGACAGCATGGCTGTCCCAGCTGACTTTGGCCAGGCTGAAATGAGCCAAAGTTCCTCTCCTTCTCCAAGTTTCCTCTCCTTCTCTGCTTCCTACATCCTCCCTTCCTGTGTTCTTCAAGATTCCATGCTGGTTAAACCACATAATCTTTTCTTTTGACGCCACAGTTATTGTGTTTCTATGGCACCAAGCAGCCGTTTCTGTTAACTCTCTTTTGTTCCTGTCTCCTCAGATCTCTAGGCACCGGTTGCCAAGCTAGGCAGCAGAAGGGCTCAGTGTGCTGCTGAACATGACTGCAGGGCATTCTTACTGTGCCCGGTTTCTATAATAAAGTGTATGTTTTGGAGAATGGAGAGCAGTTTCACCGTCGGGTACAAAGTACATGCAGGGATCTCGAAAGTGGAGACCACAGAGGAACAGTGTGGCCTTGGAGAGCAACTGTTCATTCCATCCAGAATGAGGGGATTCCCTTTAACATTCTCTCCCCACTCATTCTGTTTCCCCATACCTGCAGGCCACCTGCTACCCAAACGCTAAGCGTGCGCGCAGCCTGCTTCCTTTGCATCTGCCTGCCACTTTCCAGAAATGGACCAGACTGATGGCCAGAGGACAGTGAGTGATCCCCGACAAACCCCAGACTGAAAACTCAGTATAGAACAAATGCTTTCTATGAAGGTTCTGACAGGGCCCGCTCATTGTTTTGAGTAGAAGTGTTGCTACTCCATCCCTACCTTCTGCGCTCAGGAGAGCCACAGGGGTATCTTCTCAGACCCCTGCTCCAAATGGTCCCTCCTGACTTCTCTCACAGCGGGAGAGCCCCATGCTCAGCCCTGCTCACTGCGGGCTCCAACAATTTTTCTCATTACTGTAAGACACAAAAAACAAACAATAAGTCCCCCAAACCCTCTGTCAGCAGCATCTTCCCTGGCATCGCTAAGGCACCTTGGCCCCAGGACATCGGACCTTCCACACAGGCGTCCAAACTTCTTCCCACATATAAAGCAGGAAACCCCACAGAAGTCACGGCTATCAGTCAATCTCTTCCTCTTTATAATCAATCTGCCCATGCTTTTGTTTTAAAATCTATCCCAGAGGGAAAAATTGAACTAATTTTAAGCAGACTTTTTAATGAAAAAAAAAAAAAAACCCACACACACAAGAGCAAAGGGCAGGAATTTAAATTACAAGAGATGATGAATTCTTTCCAGATGATACAGTTATTTGATAGCACTAGCTTGTCCTGAAATTTCTCATTTGCGATTATATATGTGCTGCTTTTTAAAAAAAAATGGTTTTGTATTCAGGAGATAATGTTTCCAAATAGACTCAGGGGGGGGTTTTAAAGGACTTACACTGGAAATGAAAATCAAACAAAAGTGTTTCGCCCAAATCCGTGCTACCAGGGCCCTAATCTGGCCTGTGAGACTGGACCTGCCATCCGTCATACCCACAAGATTGGAGCTGCCATCTAGCATGCCTGTAAGACTGGATCTACCATCCTGTTTTGTTTTGTTTTGTTTTTGGCTGGTCTTTCTGGGCCTGGTTTCTAGAGGCTCAGCACTTCAGTGGCATCCTTGTAGTGATTCGCATAACTCTGTCAGGGTTGGTGGGTGGTTGGACTATTATCTTTTCTAGTCAGTGATTCAGTGCTCGACTCTACTCTTTAATCCCTCTACTAAGAAGGTCAGCTAGCCTTTGCTTGACTACCTCAGGGATGTAGAGCTCACCACCTCACGTGTTTTATTTCGTCTGCAGACAACTCTGCGGGGAGCCTTCTACAGTGAACAAAAAATGAATCCGAATATTAGTTGTGTGTGCATATGTTGTGTATGTGTATGTGTATGTTTGGTTTGTATATTATGCTCGTGTGTGCAAGTGCGTATGAATGCAAGTGGAGACCAGGGGATTAACTTGGAATGTCGTTCTTCCAGAGCTGTCCAGTTTGTTTTAAAGACAGGGTCTCTCACCAGGACCTGGGGATCACTGATGAGACTGGGCTAGATGGCCAGCAGGGCTCAGGGAATCTTCCTGTCTCTGTCTCTCAGTGCTGAGATTATAAGTGTGTCACCATGTTCAGCTTTCTAGGTGGTTTATGGAGATCAAATTGTGGTCCTCATGCCTGCACAGCAAGCACTATACTCACCGAGCTATTCCCCAACCCCTCAGATACTTTCGTGGAGTTTTTTTTTTTTTTTTTTTGGTTGTTGTTTATTTGAGACAAGGCTTCTCCATGTTGCCCCAGCTGTCCTAGAACTCTGTGTAAACCAGGATGGTGTACACTATGTTCCTGTATTGTTTGGGCTCTGGAGAGACAGCAGTTAGCACAATAGAAATTCTTGAGATTTTTGAAGCCTGCTTTCAGCAGAAGAGAGAATAGGACCGAGGTACGTAAGATGAAGAGAATAGAGAGGAAGGAAAAGGATGCCAGGGATAGACCCTTGAAACTTCAGCTGGCTTGATGGGGTCTTAGGCAGTTCTCTCATAGTGTATCTATCTGAATGAAGAATGTTCCACCAACAGGTGTCATCCATACAAAACCCATACATCCATACAGGGTCAGTAGTGGGTCTGTGTGCTCAAGGGGCAGTGAAGAGCCACTGCGTGCAGAGTGAAGCATGCAGAGGGAAAACAATTTGGGGGGTAGGAGATGAGGTTAGACTAGAAATGGGAGTGGGCACATAGAGACACATGGCATGGCTTTCCTCTGAGACAGGAGCACCGGAGTATGCTAAGCTGGTGTTGATGCAAACACATAAATGGACTCCAAGAGTCCTTAGGAGGTTGCTCTGTAGGTGAGGCCAGAGCTGGTCTGTGTATGTGTGAGTGTGTGTGTGTGTTGTGTGTTGTGAGGTGTGTGTGTTTGTGTGTGTGTGAGATGAGTGGGTATGAGGTGAGTGTGTGTGTGTGTGTGAGGTGAATGTGTGTGTGTGGTGAGTGTGAATGAGGTGAATGTGTCTATGTGTGTGTGTGTGTGTGTGTGTGTGTGTGTGGTGAGTGGTGTGTGCTTGCTCTACCTGTGGCTTTAGGTTTCCCTGGCAGTCCTGGTGCTACTCTCTAGGGCTAGTGTAACACAGGAGGTTCCCTATCTATTCATGGACTGAAGCATAAATGAGACAGGTGCCTCTTCCTTCCCAGTCCCCATCTTTCTTCTTCCTCAGGCAATCATTAGGATGTGGGGGGCGTGCTTTTCCATCTTATGAGTTTTTGTAGAACAGGTTTATTTTGTCATAGATTTCTTTAAACAAATGGTCTGCTTCAGACCGCATGCTGTTTCTTCTCATAGTCAAAAAAAAAAAAAGTGTGTGTTGCTGAATGCACAGCTATGTGCTGCTTCTAGCAACCCCACTTTTACCAGGGAGCAGGCTGGCATGTGTTTTCTTGAATGCTTCTCTTCAATCCAAACCTGCTCACTCCTTCCAACAGTCCCCAGGAGGGGTGGCCCCACCCTCCTTCTGACCACTCTCTCCTGCCCCCTCTCACCCTCAATCCAATTCTGCACACAGTCTGGGCTTCTGGGAGCAGCAGTCTTGTTCTTCAGGGCTGGATACTAGGGACAGTAGCTAAATGGGTGCGGGGGCTCAGGTGCACAAGAAATAGTGCCACAGGACAAAGTGAGGCTCTGGACCCCAGATGTACCCACGGTGGGCCTTCGCCTCCATTGAAGTGGTTACTTGATAGCACTGAAGAAGAGGTCTTGTGAATCAGATGCATTGGGCGCTGCCTTTCAGTTTTTCTTCTATTTAGCTGTGTGACTTTGGGCAAGTCTGGCATCCCCTCAGAAATATTTTCTCCATCCACACGTGGTGATAATCAGAATACTGAATTTTTTGTGAGTCTATTCCATTCATCATAAATCTTTGGCTTAGAGCCAAATACAAACTGAGCTCCTTATAAATACTGGGTTTGACTTAATATATATATGTATATATATATATATTCATCAAGAATGGGCTTGTTTTTGGATATGGTAGAGTATATAATTGTTATCTCAGTAGTTGGGAGTCTAAGGCTGTCTAGTTTGAGGCCAGCCTGAGCTACTAAACGAAATAGTGTAAAAACACCAATCCAACCAAACTTCTTGTCCATCCATTTATCTGTGGGCTGCATGTGGCTACGAATAGCTATGAATGTGGCCTAATACAAAATCATAAGCATAGTTAAAACGTTGATCTTGTTTTGTTTGGGGGGCATATCTTGATTGTATAGTTCTTGAGTATGACCTTTGTAGTAGACAGAGTTGTGTCAAAATGTTAAAAGGTTGGCCATACCCTTTTGTCACCAGAATGAATTGAAGGATTTTCATTTGTGTCTTAGTCAGGGTTTCTTTTCTTTTTCAAGACAGGGTTTCTCTGTGTAGCCCTGGCTGTCCTGGAACTCACTCTATAGACCAGGCTGGCCTCGAACTCAGAAATCTGCTGGCCTCTGCCTCCCAAGTGCTGGGATTAAAGGCGTGTGCCACCACTGTTCGGCTGAGTCAGGGTTTCTATTCCTGCACAAAACTTCATAACCAAGAAGTGAGTTGGGAGGAAAGGGTTTATTCAGCTTACACTCCCACACTGCTGTTCATCACCAAAGAAAGGTAGGGCAAGAACTCAAGCAGATCAGGAAGCAGGAGCTGATGCTGTGGCCATGGTGGGATGTTACTTACTGGCATGCTTCCCCTGGCTTGCTATGTTCTAAGAAGTGCAGTTTTCCAGTGGCAGATCATATCATGGAGACACCCAATATAGAAGACTTTAGGAGACCCTCTGGGTTAAGTGTCATAGAGGGAACACAGAGTTCTCCAGCGTTTTCTCGACTTTCTGTAAACGAGAGTTTCAAGGCCCACAGAGGTAACCAACTTGGCCAAGGCTACTCAGCACAGAAGCAGGGACATGGCAGGGATTCAGATTCCTTATTCATAAGTCCTTCCTCAGCCCTTCCTAAGGAGGGCTTATTTATTTTCTCTTAAAGATTGAGAGAGTAGCCTTTGAGTCTTCTCCCAGCAATGGAGTGTTTCACTCGGCCCAGTTTCCTCTTGGAACAATTCCAGTACCCAAACTCAGGCCTGCTACAGACCTAACACAGTTCCATAACTTTCCAGTTAAAAACAAAAAGGAGAGAAGCTCTGGGAAAGGTACAGTTTTGGTTCTTCCTCCTCTTACCCTACATTCAGTTTTCTAAAGGATTCTTCTTTATCTCCATCCCTACCCTCCCTATCCAAGCCCTTCAACAATAGAATGTGAACTTGGAGAGTCCCGGAAAAGCCAGAGTCTACCTGTTTCATTCCCTAACATAGAGCAGGTGCCTGGCACAAAAGAAGAAGCAAGCATTTGCCAAGGAATGAACTCCTTAACTAAGGGTCTACAATGTACCAGGCACCTCCTTTGACCCTTGAGCTTAAACTCTGAATTAAAGCAAGTTTTAAATTCCTCCTGCCTGTCCTGGAAGACTCGGAGGGACTGATAAAACTAAAGAGCCGTTTGCTTCTGTCTGTAACCCTTACACCCTGTGCCTCACTACTCTGGCTCTAACCCTATGAATATGTGCATACTTGAACTGGGTAGTTTGTTTGCTTCTCTAACGTATATTTTACCCGGCTTGGTATGGCACTTAAAACCCCCACGATGGGGGCGATTCTGAGTTAAGGGATATCTGTCATGGATCCATTCTAAATGATCATCTTTTCTCTTAGAGACACTAAACATTAGCTATTAGGGACACCGATACTTTCACCCAAACGGATTCCTTAGATCTGTGATAGAAAATAGAAGTAGGAAATGGATATGGACAGCTATATTCCACCCGAGGAAGGAAAGACAGGGAAGAGCTGAGAATATAACGTTGCCATACAGAGTGTGATCTGAAAGGTGTGTGTGTGTGTGTGTGTGTGTGTGTGTGTGTGTGTGTGTGTGTGGTAAGTGTGGTGTGGAGTTCAAGGCATCCCGGTTATAGAGTCTGGGTGATGTGAGAGGCTGTCTCAAAAGAATAAAACAAAAACATAGTCAGAAAAAAAAAACCCCACTCCAAATAAACACCTACCCTAAACAAAATCAAAACAAGACTCAAAGCCTAACAACAACAGTTAAATGTTTTGTCTAAAGTTGGAGCTGGAGTCAGGATGACTCACAGTTCAAAGGAACTGCTTGAGAGGGGCCCCCACGATTTTCCTGAAGGCTTTTTTGTTCTCTCTGCTACTAATGAGTTGACTGCGTGGGCAGCGATTTGATAAAGGGAAAATGAACGGAATCATTAAGCCTCTCTCTATCATCTCCTCTTTACAGACCACAAAACCGACTGGAGGAAATTCCACCCAAAACTTTAATACGGAAAAGGAGAAAAAACTGAAAACATCCAGATCCCTTCACAAAGCTCTGCAAAGGTCAACAGGATTAATACAGCCTTTGAGCATGGTTATTTAGCTGGAATAAGGGAGCAACATGGGGCGGACGTCAGAGACTCCTTGTATAATAGAAGCTTAATGTATTTGCCCTTTTCTCTTCCTTTGTCCTGAATGTGTGATTGCACGAGGCACGCGGCTTCATGGAACCACCCAGAAGACACGTTCTGGAAATGGGCTGATGATCTCCAAATGTTATTTTACATCCTCAGATTTATCCAGACATTATTGACCCAAGATGCCTTGAGAAGAACCAGTAGATAGGTGAAATTGATGGGTTAGAAATGTAGGGAAAATGTGTGCTCTTGGGGGACACCTGCGACGGCCTTTCATGTTCTATATAATTCTATATAATTTAAACAAACTATTTCTAACTTGCTTTATAGGTCAGACTTAATTTCTAACCTCCCATGAAATGCAAATTAACCTTGAGGCAAATTCATAGAATTTCCCAAGTAGAAATTAGAGCTCTAGAAGACATTAATAAGTGTTCCCAGAAAAAAAAAAAGATTGTATATGTGGCTCAAAAGTTTGAACCCCACTAGGGTTGGCAGAACATCAAATCTCTTAGAGGCTCTCATGTGTTGATGTTGACTGTGGGACGCTACAGACAGCAAGAAATTATTTGGTTCTGTAAAAATTCCCCTCCACCCAAACACTTTTGTCTGTTGTTTTTCGAGGCAGGGTTTCTCTGTGTAGCCTTGGTGGTCCGGGAACTCACTCTGTAGATCAGGTTAGACTCAAACTCAGAGCTCCCGCCTGCCTTCTGCGTTTTGAGTGCTGGGATTAAAGGTGAGCATCATCATGGCCTGGATCTACTTGGATACTTTTAAATGTCTTATGGGGAGAGTGTCCTCTGTATAACACTGTTTCTTTTACAGTTTATGTAGCTTCTATTCAATATCTTCGTTTTGCGTCTGCCTATGGGTGTGGCTGTAGAGTGATCTAAGATGTAACGGTGTGAGCATGGCAGTATGGCTTGGGCATGAATATTGTCTTTGACCGTGGTCTGCGAGGTCATGTGCTGAGGCTCACTGAAGATGACTTCCCTCCCAGCAGCTTCAGAGTCTATCCTGGATATTGCTTCTCTCATCTTCCCAGACAGGCATGTGGCACAGCCAGCCAGAGACTGCAGAGTGACAAACGAGAAAGAGAGTAGACAGCGTCTGAGGAACCTGGGCGTCTGTTTGATCATTACCATGGCTGGTTCTTGAACTCTTAAAGCCCACCCTCCCCATTTGTGAATTTGGTCATGAGAATAGCTACTTTTCTGGACTGGGGGTAGTTTTGTGCCTATGATCTCAGCCATTGGGGAGGCTGAGGTAAGAGGATTCTGAGTTTGAAACCAATCAGGGCTATGACAGAGTGAGATCCTGTTTCACCCCCCTGCCTCGACTCCAGTAGCTATCTCCTGGACTCAGAAGATCTTTAGATTAAACGAGATTATGAGTATGGATATGCTTTATAAAGCTGAGATTAATGGTGCAGTTTCTATAAGTGAGCTTTCCTGCTTTGAGGGAATTATTTTATTCTCTTTCCCTTTAGAGAGGGAATAAACTGTCTCCTGGATTTAAATGTTACCCAAAGACCCACATGTTTAGGGTTTGACCCTCAGTCTTGGTGCTGGGTGGAGGTCATAGAAGAATGCAGTGGAAGGTCTTGGGGTTATTGAAGTCACGCCCTTGAAGGGGATTACTGCATGGTAAACGTGACCACCACTTAAGAAACCTCATGCTTCCCATCTCGGTTCCTGTGGGTCAGGGGGTCTGCACTTGGTTTTCTTAGGTGGTCTTTAAGGTCTGGGTCTCATCTGAATGATTAGGGCTCCTATAGTTGCCAGGAGCATTGTTCAGACATTTAGAGAGACCTACTGACTGGGGGCTTGCTTCTTTCAATTCAAGCATGGCTGCCTTTAGCTCCTTGCTAGAGAGTCTTCCTAGGGTGACTGGTCGCTTTCTCAAAGCTGGCAAGGACAAGAGTTGAACAGAAGGATGGTTGATTTTGTGACTTAATCGTGTACACAAAATAGAATCTACCCAGAAGCAAGCTTCAGATCTACCTTCTCCCCCAGCCAAGGGAAGGATATCACACTAGGATATGGGCGCTATGCTGCAGAGGTCACAGAGGAGTGCCTTAGCTTCGTGCTTTCTTACCAGCCAAGAATCAGCCCACCTTAAAAAGATCAAGGATTTGACAGCATTTGCTCTTGAAGCCATTGTTAAGAGATTTTTATACATATTTAGAACAAGCGGTCCCACTTTGGTGAGACAATATGTTTTTCAACCAGCATTTACATCTTTTCATGCTGACACTGAAGAGAGCTACATGATTTCACCATCGAATTTCATCTATTCCAAAATGAGAAGGGTGTTTGTATGGCCTCTCATCTAAAGAGATCTGAAAAGATAAACCTGCCTTTATCTGACTCTCCTTGACTTTGTGTATTCAGGCTTCTGAATTTACCACACAATAGAAGCTGCTTTCACTTCTCTTTGGCTATGGAGGCCTATGGGAGCTTGCTTTAAGATGTTCCAGTGGCTTTTTATTTATTTTTAATTTATTTTTAATTTTTTATTTTATTAAAATCAAACACAATAGTCGGCATTTGGTATTGAGCATCATAAAATGGAAGAAGTGTGGTTTGGTGCTATGTCATGCTTACCTGCACGGCAGTCACCTTGGGGAGAGCGACACACACAGGCATCACGAAGACATAGTAAATTAAATGCCCTGAAGCATAAGTTGTCATAACGTTGGAGTTCAAGGATGCTATATAATCAGCAAATTATAGGGTATAAAAGCTCTTAATTTACCCCACTGAAGATAAATGTTCAGTTGTACTTAAACTAGGGAAGATGAGAGTGTAGCGAGCCCCATGAGGAATGGCGCCCAGCTGGGGAGCTGGGAAGGTCAGCCCCATGAGGAATGGCGCCCAGCTGGGGAGCTGGGAAGGTCAGCCCCATGAGGAATGGCGCCCAGCTGGGGAGCTGGGAAGGTCTTGCTTAGTTTCTACTCCATAGACATCGCAGTGAACCCGTAACAAATCCATTTAGATGCTAAGATGGCTCCCTGGAAGAAGAGATTCTGTGAGGATATTTCAAAAACTCTGATGCGTTCGTTCCCCAGAGATTCTGTGAGGATATTTCAAAAACTCTGATGCGTTCGTTCCCCAGGATTTGCAGTCATGTTATTCATTCATTTCTTTCAGTTCATCTGAGGCATTATTCATCTATGACGTTGGCTTGTGGTTTGAGTTCTACGGAGAATAAAATCAGCAAAACGTTTTTTTTTTTTTTTTTTTTTTTAACTCCATTTTTTTTTTTCTAAAGATGTTCATGATAACAGTAACAGAACTGGAGAGATTTTTTTTTTTTTTTTTTGTCATGAGAGAGGCTGGGTCTGTGTTTGTTGAAATCTGATCCATGCATCCTTGAAACTTTGGTTACCGCTGGTAAGGAGGTATATAGGCTGCTTAAGTAAATATGCAAGTGAATATGAGCTTTCACATAAATGTTACTGGGTTGTAGAGATGAATACGTTAGGCTTATAGTTTTAAAAGTCACATTTCTAGAATAAATCATCCCAAGACCTCACCAAAGAGGAAAACTTGAACATTACCTGTAATGACAGATTGGTCAACACAAAAGCTAGCTCACCCACATCTTAGATTTTCAGTCCTGTGTCTGTCTGCCTTTAACTTGATATCAGACCTTGAGGGGTTCACTTAACCCCAGACTCAAGTATCATAGAAACCGCTTTTGAATTTTCCAATCCCATAACTTCTAAGGAGACAGAAAGGTGGCAACCTTTTACAAACAAAGTGTCAAATTTCTAACCTCTGATCTCCTGATATTTTCAAGGGATATTTGAGGTCACTTTGTTCTGACTCCTGTAAGCGGGGGTGAGAGAGGACGTACAGGAACAATACAAAGATGAATAGCAAGTCCCGAAGGGTCAGAGGGAATGTGTTATTGATAAATTCAACTATCTTTATTGAGTATCTTCAAGTGCAGAGATCACTGGCAAACATAATAAGAGGTGTAAAAAGGATTGAGACACAGTCTCTGTCTTAGGAAGGCTCATAAGATAGATGGAAAGTAAGAAAAGGTGCAAAGAAAACAAACAAAAAACCTGACAAAACTAACTGCAGGCCAGACGCGGCATGGTTATTGCCTTGGAAAGGTTTTCTCAGGATGATTATATCTAGTTTGGAGAGGAAGGTTCCAGAAAAACCTTCATTAAAAGATGACACTTAGTATGGACTTTAGTAGAAGGAGAAGTGTTTGCCTGACACAAATGGAGGGAACAGAGATTTGGGTAACAGAAGGTGGGTACTACGGTGGGTACTTGATGCTTAGCGATAGGCATATGTGGTCATTTGACAGCAATCTGAAGTAGGTAATGAGGGCTGGGAAGTCGGCAAAGAGTTTGCCATACTCAAATTGAGGATCTGAGCTTGGGCTTCCAGGATCCATATAAAAACCGGGGCGTCGTAGTGGTTGGCTGTGATCCCGTAATTCCCTCCCCACAAATAAGGTGGAGAACTATTGAGGAAGATACCCAACATTGACCTCTGACCTCTGCATGTGCGTATCATACACTCTCACAGGGGGACAGGGACACCAGGCTCATGACTTAACAGCCACAATGCTTTGGCAATCAAGACAGCTTCCGTGACTAGGCATCTGGCTTACATAGCATGCTGGCGCTCTGAGACCCACTTGTTTTCTTCGAGATGCTAGTACGATGGGTTTTAAGGAGGCAAAGGCCATCACAATCTGTCTGGTGTTTTCTACTACCCCAGTGTGGTTGCATGGCCCTTATCTATGTAGCACAGTGCTTTCTAATTGCATTAGAGAAACGCTGAATATCTTTGACCACATCATGGCAGCAAGCATTGGCCAGCACTCATATTGGCAGCACTGGAAAAATCCTTCTGGCTTCTATGTGCATAAAAACCACTCTCTGTTTAGCATACATTCTGAACATCAAAATGGCCTCGTCCTCAAACCAGAGGAAATGGGACTATTTCCAAACCAGACTAAATAAGTGTAGGACATTACCAATGTTTATCATCCCGGTGCCTATTACTTTATTACTTTTGCATCCTTTTTGGACTTAACTGTCCATTAAATACCTTTACTGAAGTTTTTTTTTTTTTTAACTTTGTCTTGCTCTTGTTTTCATTACAGAGCTCTCTCTGCCAGCTGCCCATGTTATCAGAGACCACATAAAGGCATGTGGAGAATAAGCGGCTCTTATGCAATTTTCCTTGTCCTTGTCAATTGCAGGCATAATGCTCATGAATTATTGAAATTCACACTGTCCTGGAGTGAGCCCAGTAGTGCTCACGAGCATTCACGAGGAAGACTCTTGAAGTCCCCCTCAAGGAAATAGACTGCCATGCTAAGTGGCACAAATGAAGGGCTGGTAGCAGCTTGAAGCCTAGATAAAGATTGGGCTAAAGTCCTCAAACCAGGTTCTCAGTTCATTTGCGCTTGCAGGGGCAATGCTATCATTTATGTCCAATGGTATCAAACTTCAAAGTAATATTTATTTACTTATTTATTTAGTTATTATTTATTTACTTATTTTTGAGGTAAGGAAGAGGAAGATCCTGGAGCAAAATTATAGCAACCATATGTAGCAACCACAGCACCACCCAAACAGGAGGCATGTAGCAGGTGCTTCTGTGTCAAGGTCTACATAATTTTAATGGGGGTGGGGGGCGGGGTTGAATCCTACAAAATGGCTACTGTTTTCACTTTTTCTGATGGCGAAAAAGAAGCACATGGCTACTGAGCTGTCAGTTCAAATAAGTGCTGGAGCTTTGGCATGCAGAAGTTTTCTCGCATGGGAAGAGCACGCGCAACTCAGTTGTAACGGAATGGTTAGCTCAGACTGGATTAAAGGGTGGGGCTTGTGTAAGACAGATGCTGAAGAATTTAAGCAAGATCTCTGAGAGGCATAGAGACTCTTATCCCCCTAGTTTTGAAGAGTCCTGAAGACTCTCAGCTGGGTCCTTCTCTGAAATCAGCCTATCTAAGACATTTTTTTTTCCCTTGGGGTAGCTAGACTCTGAGGCCACATCCAAGAGAAAGTGTACCTTGCAGGCCTATGCCCTTTGCCTTTCAGTTGGATGGTAAATCTCAGTTTCAGAGCCCGTCCATACACCCTTCTCTCTTCCGCAGGCATGGGAGAGCAAAGTTCTTCCTGTTATCTTTGGTGCACTATTCCAGCTTCAGACGATGGACTAAGACCAGCAATGTTGTGGAGAGAGCCTTTAGGTGGCTTCCTTTCTCTCCCGGCTCTGACATGTCCTTTCCTTCCATAAAACCTCGGGTGTATTACACTGCCTTCCACAGTCTCTGCTTTATTATGTGTTGGGGTGGGGGGGGATGATAGGCCAATGTGGTTGGTGGGATCTGATAAGATTAAATGAGTGGTAGTTGGTGGCTAGTTCCCACTCAACAGCATTCAAGGAGACACAGGTAGCCAGGAGTGTGACTTTAATGGGTGCTCTGCTCCTGAGAGGCTGGAACTTTTTCTCTCCTGAGGACCAGTGGAGAAGGTGCTGAGAAGGTCTGGGGTCCGAGTCGTGCTCTCGAGTCGTGCTCTCAAGTCATGCTCCCAAGTCGTGCTCCCAAGCAGTGCTCCCTAGCAGTGCTCCCAGACCTCATTAGTTCTACGACTGTTAGTGAACAGTCAATGCTTAATGGCCTTGCTTCGTGGGAATTTTCTGCACTTGGGGTGTGCTAACATGTACCATGAATTCATACAGACCTGTTTATTAAACAGATAAATCCCCTATAATTTTCTTGTATAAAAGTATATGAGTGAGTCAGAAGAGAAAGAAAGGGAGGGAGAGAAGGAGATAGAGGGAGAGGGAGGGAGAGGGAGAGGGAGAGAGAGAGAGGGAGAGGGAGAGGGAGGGAGAGGGAGAGGGAGGGCAGGGGAAGGGGGAGGGAGGGGAGGGAGAGGGAGGGATTTTGATTCTACTCTAGGCGCTTGACTTTCATATACATTAATTGAAGCCTCAGAAACATATTTTGCTTTACTCCTTGACACACGCACAGAAACTCACAATGCAAATACAAATGTTGTGAACAAACACAAGCTTTTACTATGTGCAATATGCACGTCACCACTCTGTCTAGTTCATCCGTTCCCTTGGGGGTGGAGAAACCAAACCCCATATTCCCAGAGGCTTGTTCCTGCCTCTTTCAGCTTAGTAGAGAGCTGGCGCAGTAGGTCTGACCTGTCCCAAGGAAGAACAGACTCCCCTTGTCATTTCGTCAAACAGGTACCCCCTGCACCTCTGTGTTGTAGAGAGTCTTGGGGCCGTGTCACTTGCTGTGGAAGCCTGGTCAAGTCAGCTCAATAGGGTGCTGCAAGGTCAGGAGAAGAATCTTGTGCGTACTTCTTCTAGTCTTTTTATAGCTCTCCTGCCAGCACTTGTTTGAGACAAGCCCTTTTGGAGCTCAAGCTGATTCTTGAGCTTTTGATCTTCTGCTTTGCTGGGTGCTGGGATTATAGGCATGCACTCTCACAGCCGCCTGATGCAGTGCTGAGGACTGAACCAGTGTTTTACTGTGCCAACGGAGCTCTATCTTCAGCTCATTGAAAACACAGTTTAAAAACCAGCCGTTCATATTTAGCTAGCTGTTCCCCTCCTGGAAACAGAGTCACCAGAAGACCATGAGCTCATGACAGGGAGACCTGTTTGGACTTCAGTTCTGCAATGAGCGATTTATTCTTCCTTTGTGTTGGTCACTCTTCAAAGGGAGGTTGGTCAACCTGGCCTGTAGCAAAAAAATCCCAATTTTCATCTGGGGTCAAGAATAAAAGATTTTGTTTAATTTCATGTTGGTTTAAGACTCTGCTTCATAGGTTCCTGTGGTCTTGACTCCTTAGTGGTGGCAAGCATGAAGAGCAGAACCACCTAGGTATGTGGAGAGCCTTCTCCCTGGCATATCTCCCAACAGATGATGTCACAACAGACAATGGTTGGAAAAGTATAGAAAGCCAAGCACCACGGAGTTCAATTGCTAAGTTATTGGACACCATGGAAATCGCTACAGTGGTTGGTGAGGAACACTCTGTGGAGAGTTTGATGTTGATAGCCTTGCCTGGGCAACCTGCACACAGACACATGTGAGGAGAAGCAGCATTGGACGTCACAGACCAGAGACCATGACAAAGGTGACATGGTTTCTGGTTTGCCTTCCCACTCTCGTAGATGAGAAGCCTTGTTTTGGAGCAATTGAACTCTGATGTAGAAAGGAGCCTCCTTCAGCTGTTGTGCTGAAGGGCCTAGTCTAGGCCTGGGATGGGGGAAATCTACAGGAGTATCAGAGGAGGAAGAGGAGCAGCAGGAGCAGCAGGAGCAGCAGGAGCAGCAGGAGCAGCAGCAGCAGGAGAATTTGCAAAAGAAGGAATTGCACTGAGACTTCATCTTTCCCAGTCAGGGTGACTATTGTGTTGAAAACAAGACAGACACTGGCAACGGTATGGGGAAAGAAGAGCTCTTTCCAGTGTCAGGGGGAGCCGCTGCAATTAAAGATGGAAAGTCTTCAAAAACTAAAAAAAAATGGACTACTTCAAAAAATGAAAAATGAAGCAACTGTGCCATGCCAAGTTTATACCCTAAGGAGTCCCAGTTACCCTATCATACTCAAATATTCATGCTTATAGCCAAGATACGGAACCATCAACAAACCAACAGACAAAGAAAATATGGTTCATTACACCGAGGCCTCTTACCTAGCTGTAAAGAAGAGTGGGATTATGACATTTGCAGGAAAAATAGATAGAACAAGAGATCATTAAGGGAAGTAAGCAGGACTCAGCATGACCACTGGTCCACTTAGTGGGAAGAAAAGGATCAATGGGGCCAGGGAAGGGCAGGGGAGGTTGGCAGGAAGCGAATATGAACAAGGTTTACATGGAATGCCTGTGTGAAAATGTCACAATTAAACTCAATATTTTGTATGCTAAGCATAATTTTTTTAAAAAAAAAATGAGTTCCTTATATCCCTTTCTGTGCTTGAGCAAGAACTCTTTCTCTTTCCCCTTCACATCTTATTCTTATGCGTGGCCTATAGAGTTTAAGAGAAGGGCTATAGCAGGAGAGGGCGGAGGATGTGAAGGGGGAATGGGGTGACTCCCTTTAGCGGATGGCTAAAATTAATTTTAAATATGTGAAGCTGTCTGACCACTGAAGGTTCTCCATGTCCTCGTGCCCCTTCGCCTTACGCTAAGGGAGAGGCCTCAAAAGAACTGGTGGTGACATTGAGGCCAGATCCTCAGAGGGTCCGTCTACTGCAGGGCATTCGTCATCATTTCTGGCTCGACACAGACACCGCACCTCTCCCTTCCCCATCTGTGAAAAAAAATATCTCTAGATGTTGCCAAATGTACTCTGAGTGGTAATATCATTTCTAGTTGAGGACCTAGGCTACATCATTGAGTTGTCTGTCTATATCCGGACCAACCATTCCTACTTTCAACACATACTAAGGTCAAATTATTTAATAATATTCCTTTTTTTAAAATGTGCATGTATGTCACATTTTCATGTACAGAGTTGAACACAACCATACCCCCCCCCCCCCAGTGGCCTTTAAAAGTGGAGGAAAGACCATGAAGTTCAACAACTGAGAGTCACAAATTATCTTTATTAGTATGGTAGGGCCACCAGAGAGAGCTCAGATTTACTGGGTGATATACATGGAGGTTTCACTGGATACTGAGTAGAGAGAAATGGTTCAACAACAAATCCCACGATGAACTCTGCAGCGTATCGATAAGCAAGAAGCAGCAGTAGTATTATTAAGAACTCTCGGGTATTTCCGAGGTCAATGTTAATAACATGACCTTCTCAGAACGGGGACACAGGGAGGTTCACATGAGTGCTCTCAGCGCACACTCAGTTTAGTGTCAGCTTGCCCATCCCTGTCCTGTTCTTGGCTCTGCCTCTCCTCCTTCCTTCCATTCAAACGATGTGTGCTGGGAAATGCAGAGCACTTTAGCCTAAACAAAGCATAATGGAGGAAAGAGAAGGAACTGGGAAAATAACACTAATCACACGCCATGTTCCCAAGCTCGTGGACTCTTGCTTCTTTGAAGGCTCTCTGTCAGGATGCCCTCCACACAGGGCTGTTGAGAACCGGCGGGGAGGAGGGCGTTCTCTGGCCTCAGCAGAAACGCAGAAGCACTCAGAGAGACGAAATGTCTTTTGTATCCAAGGAACAAACAGTAGTTACCCTCTCAGCATTTAATAGCCTCAGCAAGGTCAAGGTTACCAGAGAAAGCTGAGAAAAATATTGTAGGATTTGCCTCCAAAAACCTTAATTATCAAGGCTGTTTGGCTTACAGACAAAAGAGCTAATTGTTTCTAAGGGGAACTGTTTTTTTCTTTTCTTTTTGTATTGTTCCTTTATCATCTTTTAAATCTTTTTTTGTTGTTGTTGTTGTTGTTGTTCCTTTTCCTATTAGACGTGCACACGCTTGTGTGTCCCTATCCTCAGGTGCACACAGACACACAGGGTGAGAGTTCTCTTTGACCACATTTCCTGTCCTGAAACCCAGGGAAATTCAGAGGGCACAGCCTTTCCCTGCAGCTCTCTGTTTGAGGTGAACTCCACCTGTCAAACTCCTCTGTCTGCATAATGCTCATTTCTGATCTCACAAAAGACGAAGAATTGAAAACTGTCTTTCAAGACATCTTTTAAAAAAAGGACCCGTTGTAAGATCAATTTTCCACCAAGATTGGAGTGTTACATGCCTAGCTTAGAAAAATTGGAATTTAAATAAAAGTAAGTAGAACATGGAAAGGAGAGGGGGAGGGAAAAGGGAAGAGAAGGGAGAGGATGGCAGAAGGGAACGGAGAATGACTTTCTCACAGCAAGCTGGATGCTCAGGGCTCTCATCCACTACAAGGTCCTCAGGAATCTTTTTTTCAGGTGGTAGCTTGCAAGACCCTCAGTGGGCTGCCTGCATTCATCTGTTCTCTGTCTGTATTAAAAGTGGACTCTACTACAAAATGAGAGTGCTATAAATATTCATCAGACATGAAATATTTTATTTGAATTATGATCTATGTAACACATGCTAAAGAATAAAGAGATTCAGCCCACGACAAGTGGGATCCTAGAACGCTGGAAACCGTCATTTTGGCCACTCCCTTGTCTTACAAGTTACGGACAAGTGTGAAACAATATCATGTACTTTGAACCCTAGTCCATCCATAATTTAACACCACTCTGTTTCAGGCTTCTTAGAAAGGCCCAAATGTATTCTGTTGTTTAAAATCAGTCTTCTTATCCAGGTGTGGTGGTATATGTCTTGAACCGTAGTACTTGGGCGGTAGAGGCAGGTGGATCTCTGTGAGTTCGAGGCCAGCCTACATAGAGAATTCCAGGAGAGTCAGACCTTCATCGTGAGATCTTGTCTCAAAGAACAGCAAAACAAAACATCGGCCTTCTTACTCAACATTTTAGGAGAGGATAGAAAAACGAAGTGTATCAAAATGAAGTGTATCTTCAAATTCTTCTACATTATTGATCCTGAGCTCTAACAATGCATCCTAATTTTCCTTGGGGATTAAAATATTCAGACGCCTATCCCACCACTGGAAGTTACTGAACCAGAATGTTTAGAATCTATATGTTCATATATAGGAATTTACAAAAAAGGATTTATTTATTTTACATGTATCAGACTTTACTTGGGTATATATCGTGCATATATATATATATATATATATATATATATATATATATATATATATATATATATACCCAGTGCCCAAGAAGGTCAGAAGAGAGCTTTGGATCCCCTAGAACAGGAATTATGCATGGTTGTCAGTCACCATGGGGGTTCTGGGAATGGAATATGTGTTCTCTGCAAGAATAACAACTACTTTTAATCACTGAGATATCTCTCTAGCTTCTAAAATGTGTAGCCCAGGCTGGCCTGGAACTTGTGACCCTCCTGCTTCTGCTTCTGCTTCTGCTTCTTCAGAATATCCTACAAGCGTGTGCCACCAGAACAGGAACATGTTCATGTTTGAAAAGAAGCCTCCTAGATGGTCCTGATAGGACTCTGGGTGGTGTGTTGCTCCTCTGTTCTGTTATTCCCAGAGGCCAGGTTTTACCAGCTAAATGTGAAGCTCTGACTCAGAGAGAATTCCAGATCATCAGAAAATTTCCATGCGCTTCTATTCACCAGCTTGGCCAATTGTTACTATTTATAAATTGAAACTTTTTTTGAGTCCTTTCCCCCCTCCCGCCCCGAAGTCAACATATAACAAATTCCAACATTCATTTTCTTCTCCTTAATTGTAATAAACATTTCTCTCTAAGTGAGGAAAAAGTCATACTTTCTAGCCTTTTCTGTAGATAGATTTTGATCATGTGACTTGATTTTGGCCAATAGGATAATAGGGAAAGTAATGTACGTAATTTAGGCTGTGGCATTAGAAAAGCTTGTTCCCTCTCTCCTTTTTCTCTTTATTTGAGACTCACTGTAGCAACTGTGACCTAGGCAATCATGCAACAGAAATAACCTGTCTCATGTAAGAACTTGTGTTTTTGCTGTTTTTAGGAAAGTTCAGCCGGTAAACCCTGCACTTCTTAGATTTTATTTCCTTATTTAGTGTCTGTAACATAACACATAATAATGTGCTTTCGTGTTGGCATCATCAAGTCTCTTGCTTTCTTTCTATATCCGAAAGCCTGGCATTTGCGATCACACCTGTTTATTCAACAGCTACTACATGCGGACGAATGCTTGTCTGCCAAAAGGAAAAGAGGGACATACAGTTTCCTGAGGTGTTCAGCACGGACTGCCAATTACTCCTGAAGTTTCCTTCTCCATGAACACAGGGTTGGACCGCACTTCTGACCCTCTCCGTGTAGACATGGGTACAGGATGAGCTCTTGACCCACCCTGCTAGCTCACTGCCTTCACCCCTCCTGGAAGCCTTCACATTGTTCGTCCCTCTAAGTTCTGTTTATTTTATTATCATTTGTTTGTTTGCCTATTCAGACTAAATTCTCTTGGAGCCTGCCTTCATTAGCACCCTTGGAATTAACTTAAGCCTCCTCTGAATTGAGAAACCGTTTCTCCCTCGCCTTCTCTCACCCCATCACAATATTTCAACCATGTCCAACATTCTTCTAGCAGGTTGCATTTGGAGAGAAAGTGTTGATTCGGAAAGTAAGGTCAGACTAACAAGCACGCCTTCTGCTCCTGATGAATTTCCCATTGTTCTTTTCTGTAGTATTGTTTTTATGTACCTCTCACTTCCAGCCTGTCTTGGGCTGGGTGCCACATTTCTAGTCTCGGGGAGAAGTATGCTTGAAAGAACACAGAAATAGATTAGAGAATGTTCTGTTTTCTCCGATAGTACAATGCCAGCTGCAGCCTTTGTTTCTGTGTATATGTCAGTTGTCCTTAGAGTTGGAGCACTTGTGAGTTGCTAAGTCTGCCATCCTCTTGTATTTCCAGGTGCCCATTATCGTGTGTGTATGTGTGTGTGTGTGTGTGTGTGTGTGTGTGTGTGTGTTGGCAGAACTGAAATAAAAAACATGTAAGCAACCCGTGAATGTTGGTTAATACAATGGAAAAGCTCGGAGCCCAGGTGGCATTTCTAGAGGCCCTTTCTTTGTGAAATTAAGGAGCGGTTGTCTAGGGTGGTAATTGTGTTAATGTTTATTGCATAGTTTTGTATGTCATCTGATGATAAAGGCTGCCTTCAAATACATTTTAACAGTATGCAGCTTACTTCTATAAGAGTGTAAATATATTTTAACTTTCTGATAATGGAAGAAATCTTAGTTCTTCAACATGGCTCCCCTCAGTCCGGCCACCACTGAGATTCAAGGTTACTCCCAGTTGCACCATTTCCGATTAGCCTTTGCCTGAGTGTACTGCCTGTAATAGCTAGGAAAATAAAGGAATGTTGTTAACAAACATCCCAACAATATGTTCTCATTCAAACACTACAGAGCTTTCTTATACTCTGACCTGTCCAAGATAGAAGATCCTAGTGGTCAGATTTCTCCTGTTTCTTTTTATCCGGTCTGGGAACCCAGGGTCTGTACCCAGTTTCCCCACTTTAGTCAATCCTCTTTGGGAACATACTCGAAGCCATGCCTGGGATTTGTTTCCTAGGTGACTTTCAGTTCCTTCAAGCTGACAGCCCCCACTCTCATTGTCTAGATAAGACCTAGCCATCTTTATTTCAGCCAATCAGGGAGCAAAGGGCTCATGAGGCTTACAGGTAAGGCTGCTACTCCTGAACTTCTCATATTACTTCTCATATTATTATCTCATATTATGCTATGTGGCCATACTGACTGAATAATTGCTGAATAATTAAGATCTGGTCACAGCAGGAGGAGGAGGAAGTGGATGTTTAATCGTGTTGGCAGACTCTGCCATGGCCATGGTTTGACTATGGTAGTCTTCTCCAAACCTTATAGTACAATTTGATTCCTAGTGCAATGGTGTGGAAAGGTGATGAGACACTGAAGAGCCATTTGGATAAAGGATTCACGTCACATTCCAGGGATGAATTAAGCTAATTACCAAGGATGTAAGTTCCTGCTCTGATAGGGCTGGATTCATCACTATGAGAACAGGCTGTCCTAAGGAAAGGATGGGTCTCACCTTGACTCTCTTCTGCAGGCACTGCTTACATCTCCATTGTGTTTCCAGGTTGTGATACGACATGGCGCCTTCACCGAATACTTTTGCTTCACACCTTGGATCTTCGTTCTCCAGACTATGATCGAAAACAAACCTCTGTTCTTTATGAATCACCCAGACTCCTGTGTTCTGTTACAACAACAGAAAATAGAATATACCAACTCCATCCTCTTCCACCACCCTGTCCTTTGCTTCCGCAGCTTCCCCAGGCTACTTGGTCTTCAAGCTTTAGCTCAAAAGCATCCTCCTGGTCCCTGGCTAGTTGCCATGACTTCTCATTCCCTCTGCCTTCCATTTAGGACTTCTATTATATCTCCTATTTAATTCCGCCTTGGGCTCTTACACATTGGCCTTGTCATCGATAGCTACATTCCTTTAGGAAATCAGTTTGAAGTAGTGGGGAAAAGCAAGAGTGTATCATCACAAGGGCCTGGATTTAAATGAGCCTTGCTGTTTTATAGCCATGAAGCCACTCTCATTTTCCTCAATTCAAGAACAGCTATAGTTCAGCCTAATGTACACTGTTACATAATAGAGTAGTAAGGGTGAACCCAGTTTGCACCTGACCTTTCCTTGTAGACTATAATAGACATTCAACAAATCCCAGTGCTCCTGTGCCTCCTGTCTCTTCTACAGCAACTTCCCCTTCCTTGGTGTTTTAAGGAAGCAGAGCTGAGTTTAGCTCTGTTTTCCATCCTTCATAGTACGGCAACAGTGCAGGCCTGAGTCCAGAGCACGAACTGGAATAATTAGCCCCGGCAGCCGGAGCCAGGGCAGACGAGGCCACTGGAATTGCACCAGTGTGTTGGCTGTGCAGGCATTCCCTCAGCTCTGGAGGACTCTCTCCTTCCCTAACGAATTGTGTTAGCTCCAGCCAGGCTTGAAGCTGCCTCCAAAGGACCTCTGAGAATTACATTACACCAAGAACCGGCTGCTTCATTACAGATAAGGCCAGAGGCAGCAGGCAAGGCTCAAACCACTGCTGCCCCCAAGTGACCTACTTAAGCCTCCGTTATGGCCTGAAATGTGTCACGATGCAGCAACACACTCAGTCTAGATTTACCCTGAGGCCGACTCTTGTTCAGATGCTGCTCGGGGAAGTAATACTTTGGCTTGACCATTTGTCGGGGTGATGTAAAAACAAAGAGATATGGAGTTTTCAGGGGGCCATTGTTCCTATCTCTTCACCCACAAGCCCATAGGACATCATCCTTGCACCTGACTGGGGATGGCCCAGGGTGAGGAGTGACAGAGGACAATGGTTAAGAGCAGGAGGGTTTTTTGAGCCACGCCACGTAGTTTGAACAGAATCCTTACATCGTTTCCCCTGATTCATCTTTGAGGGATAACTGATAAATAAAAATGTACATATTAAAGTATGACCTTGATATATCTATATATCTATATATCTATATATAGATATATCCATAATCAAACTATTAACATATCTATCACTTCACAAAATCATCTCTGTGTGTGTCAGAAAGAGAAGTCAAGATCTACTCTATCAACAACCAAATATATAAAATGAATGATTCCTAATTCTAGCCACCATGCTGTTCATGGATCCAGTCTACCTGAAAGTTCATATTCTTTGAACTTCACTCCTTTCCCCACACCCAATCTCTGCGGTGCCGTCCTGTGACTGGACTGTTTAGGATACCACACATTAAGGCAGGTCAGGCAGCCTTTGTCTGTGTCTGGCTTGTTAATATTGCATCCCCCTGGTTCATTAATGTTGCTGAAAGTGACACGCTCCTCTCCTTTACAAAGATGATGAGATGCTCGGTGCACATGCACATCACATTTCCTTTATCTTTTCCTCCATCAGTGGACACTGAGATGCTTCTCATGTCTTAGGCCTTGTGAAGAAATAACGCACTGAGTGTAAAAATGCTGGCACCTCTTTGACGTTCGGATTTTCTTTCCTTGGAATCGATACTCACAAGAGAAATTGTAGAACAGTATTGAAATGTTATTATATATTTCTTATTATAGTTGTGATTTAAATTCTCTGAGGAGCCTTCTTTTGATTCTCCATAATGGACCTACACACTTACAGTCCCACTAAGGCCAGCGTGTCTTTTGTGCCACTCTCAGAGACACTTGTCACCTTTCTCGTGGTAATAGTCATTCTAACAGGTGTGAGAAGACATCTTACTGTGGTTTTGGTTTTCATTTACTTGGTGGCTCCTGATGTTGGCTGTTTGCATATCTTCTTTGGAAAAATATCTGTCTAGGCCTTTTGCATTATTGCATAAAACCTATTTATAAAATCAGGTTACTATAGGGATGGAATGATGGTTGAGAGCACTTACTGCTCTTGCAGAGGATTGGGGTTTGTATTTGGCACCCACATGGTGGCTCACAGCCATCTTCAACTCCAATTCCAAGGGAACTAATGGTCTTCTCACCTCCATAAGACACCACACTTCATGCATGTGGAACACACTTGTGTTTGCATGCAAATGCTTATATATCCAAGATAAAAAATCAGGTATTATTATCATCTTTTGCTATGGAATTGCCATATATTAAATATAAAATTCTATCTATCTATCTATCTATCTATCTATCTATCTATCTATCTATCTATCTATCATTTGGCATTTACTCACTCCTCCATTTCTTTTTGCAAGAATTAAGTTTTAAGTTAGTACATTTATTGGGAATTGAGACAAAGAAGAAATCAATTTGAGGTAAAAAACAATCTGTACTATATAGCAGGCTCAGCTTAACAAAAACGTTGGAGGAACCAGGCTTGATAAACATGTGGACCTATTTTCATCAACAGAAGGAAATGAATGGCACCTAAGATTCTGGAGTGACCGTTGCTGACAACCTGGTGGTCCTTTGCTTCCTATTAGGAGCCAGCTTTCACCTCAATCCTCCCAATATCCTGAGCATTGATTGCTTAGGCCCTGATCCCGGGCTCTGTCCCTTAGTGAGTAGAACTCATCCCTATGAAAGAAGCCACACATATTTTCCATCAATAGGATCTATCCTTGTGCTTATTACAAATTGTTCCTTCCTAGGCCCTAGCTCTGAGCTCTGCTTATCAGCCAATAGAACTCATTCTTGTTATAAAGGTCACAGGTGCTTTGCTGCCTTAGTGGGGAGTTTCTCTGTAGCTATGCCTAAAGCTTTGTTGTGGGAACTGTCACATGGAAACCTTTTCAAGTTTTACTGTGTTTACATGCGTAAAAAGAATAAATCATGGGGTCAGTCTCTGGGACATTTTGACCGAGTGCCTGCAAAGATGGTATTGACTTGAATCTCATTCTTCACCTTGCAGGGCCACAGAGGCAATGAGGTTTGTGGGGTTTCCCAACAATCCTATGTACTCTTCAAAAGCTCAACACTACCAATACAATTATATTTATATAGAACACAAGCCTACCACACAAATTAATATCCTGTTCCATTAAAACATTCATAACAATTATGCATCAGTTTTTACTTTCTGTGGTTACAAATAATCATCTTCCAGCATAAGTCCTTATGTCTGACATTATTATTGATCTAGTCATTTGTAACATGAGTTCTATATACCACTAAATAGGTAATGTTTGAATAATTTTGTTTGAAACCTTATTACATACATACTTTATTTCCCAATCTGTTTAGTGACTATAAGGTCTACCTTTAGATAATATGCTTCTAAAGTAATAAGGAATACCACGTATTGCTGGGCACATATGGGTTTGCAAATATTTTCTCATACTCAGTGAGAAACCCTTAACGTATTCATCATTTCATGTCCTCAAATGACTCTGTGCTTCAGTTTCCTTATGTGTGACGTGTAGTTAATTACCTCTGGGCTGTTCCAGAACTGCATGAGTGGATCTGTATAAAAAGAACTTAGAACAGTGTCGGTGGGAAATGAGGTATAAGCAGTTGCCAAATAATATTCATATTTCTAGAACTGACAAAACTACGCCCCCCTCCTTTCTTGTGATATCTCACAGTGGGTCCTACTACACTCGCTGAAGACCAGAAGCCTTCTACTCTTTGGGCAGTTACCCCAGTTGGGTTCAGCTGAATTTGGAGGGGTAGATGTAGTTCTCTGTGTGTAAATGATTGGCAGATCACTAGAGGAGTTTTTAGGGTTGGATAGTCAGAAGAAAATTTACCACAAGGGAAGTCAAATTTGGCATGAACAGAAGATGGAGGTCTGAGGTTTAGAGAGAAGTGGGTTCCAAGTTCAGGTGCTGGCTGGTAACAATGGTTGTCGTGTTGTTATGGTGGCCATGTCTTCTTGCCTGAAGAGATAAAGCAAACTATGCTTGTGAACTGAGGGTCACATCTGGACCAGATAATTCCTGTACTGTGTTTCCTAATGGAGCTCCCATTTAAGTAGGAAGGCCCCTTCAGAATCACAGGAGACTGCTGAGGACTTCCCTGGCATTGTGCACTGAGAGCCTGGCATCCAGGGTGAGTCACAGAGATGTGAGGCTGGGCAGGAGAGGATGAAGAAGACCTTGGCCAGCCAAGGAGCCCTCTGGGCTGGTCTGTTGCTAGTGGCAGCCAGAAGTGTTTGTTTTTCCTTAGACAAGGTTTCCTTATATAACCCTGACTATCCTGGAACTCACTCTGTAGACCAGGCTGGACTTGAACTCAGAGATCCACCTACCTCTGCCTCCCAAGTGGTAGGATTAAAAGTGTTCTGAGTTTTCATTACAGGTTATACTATTTGGAATCAAATGCTGAGATGGAGTTGGGTTCGTAGAATGCTCTTCTGGTATCAGCACACGTGGAAAGAAGGGGAAGAAGTAGGAGCAGGTAGACAAAGAGACTGACTGCCAGTCTCTGGGAGCTCCGTGTGTGGCACAGAGTGGTGGAGATCTCTGGAGTAGGTTCCCAGTGTGAAATCTTTTACACACACTTGTCATCTGTCAGTCACTGGCTGTGGGCTGTGCTGGGAAGCCACTCCCCTGTGTGATGTGGTCCTGATGCTAGGCAGATTCTGGAGGTACTGACTGCTGTACAGCCTTGCTTTGAAGAGGCATCCAGTTAGCAAATCTCTGTGTCCATCACTGGCCCATATGGCCTCACAAATTGTCAGAGATGTGAATGGAGGATGGAAGCTCTGCAAAAGCCTGGGGTTTCTGTGTCAGTAAGCAGGGCTTGGGAACTGATGCAGTGCATACAGTTACTGTCAATGTGACCTTGTTTGTCCCCTGATGAGGTCTAGGGACAGCAATAAAGGTGACTGCATATTTATAATACATGTTACATAAATGACAGGAAAGACCTGAAATTCTACTGCTCCCCTCTGGTCTTCCGGTTGATGTACTTGTAGGTCTGAGAGAGTCTTGGTAGGAGTTAGAGATGGAGATCTAGGTACCCTGTGGCAATAGGGTGCCAACAGGGCTATGATATGGACAAGCATGTCAATGTATGTGATCATACATGACAGCACAGCCTGGCAGTCAGTGAAGTATCGGTGGGAGGGGATGTACAAGGCTCTCAGCAATTAATCTTTGTGATGAAATGTTGGTGTTGATATTGGGAGCAACATTCGTAATCTCTCACCTCTGCTTCTTCCCGCTGAACCACCAATGCCATCTCCCTCTCCTTGGTACTTTTTGCATGCTTGCCTTCTAACAAGCATCTGCATTTTGGGATGATTATTTGCATTTTTAAAAAACTCGGCTGCTCACACCGCATTAAATTTTTATAGCTACTGTGTTCATCGATCAGATCGCTCTGTTAGCTGCCACTATGCCAGCTGTATATTTTAATTACACTTGAACAATCAGCCTTTCTTGGGCCTTGAGTAATTTGCTGAGTTTAATTTGTCCCTTTGTCTCGTTCTGACGTAAATTATTCCATTAGTGTTGGCAGACCTGTATCACACACCCTTCCTGGTCTTTTGAAGTCAATTTCTTGGAGTTTTAATTATGTAGAAAAGCCAATAAAAGTTGATGCTCAAAGAAGAACTATTGTAGCAATGATCATGAAGAATACATGCCCACGAGATAGATTTTTACTAATGAACACCCTTAACAATTAAACCCTAACAGCAACTAATGAACTTAGACCACATGGCATGAGAATGGTCAGAAAGTTCTCTTTCATTTAGCCTATGACAGACATAGAGAAATCATGCAATCTGTAGAAAGTTACACAGTAAGTTGGTGAAGCAATGAAACATATTTTTTGGATTAGAGAACACTAGAAATATTTTTTGAAGATAATCAGAATGTATAAACTCTAACAATGATTTCTTACTACCACGTTTTATTTCTTTTTCATGAAGCAGGGAATCACAGAATCCAGTCTAGAGGAATGCTGTCAAGCTGTGTCTTGTTTCTTCCTCCTTGCTCTCCTGGGTGGGATGTGGATTTCAGAGCTCTGTGCTCCAGGGTTTCTGATCCCTTTGGGAGGGGTATGGCTAAGGGCCATGTCTACTAAGACCATGGACTCCTTGAAGAAAAGAGCTCATTTTCATTCTTTTTAATTTAATTTTGTTTTTAAATGTTCTTAATTTATTTATCTACTTTTGAGACGGCTCAGAACGGCATCAAACTCGTGGTGATAACTCCCTGACAGGCTTCTGAATGCCGGGGTTAAAATTGTGTATCTCCACATTTGGCTCCAGTTTTATTTTTAGTGCTGGATCTAAGGGATTTGGGTGTCTCAGCTGTCTCTCTCTGCCTGTAACCTTGTGCTTGGCCTTCTGGATTCTGTTGAGTTTGTAAGTGGGTTTTTACTTAATGTCCTTTTTAATTTTTTCCAATAAAAGAGCCCAGTTAAATGGGCTGAAGGAGACAAGATTCCACAAAATTCATTGCAGAGGCCAGTCTAGAACCTGAGCTCTCTGGATCCAAGGACAGTCTATTTTCTTCTGAGTGGTCTCTACAGGTCTCCTTGAGAGAATTAAAGATGGAGAGGTATTTCATTACAGCTATCTGGATTGTGGAATCAAGTTCTCACAGACCTGGTATAGACACACAGAGCACATGGTCAGGTTGCCAATGCTTCAAAGAGTGCCAGTTTGGCATGCTGGCTGAGGACAAGCAGACACAGTTCCCATGTCTGCTGTGCTGCTGACTAGAAGCTATTTAAATCTGTGGGCTTCAAGGTCCTCTGGGTGTTTCCGCTAGATGAGCTCCAAGTTTCCTTCCAGCTCCAGGATCTTATGATTCTTTCATGAACTTCAATAAAAGAATACACAGGAGGCAGAGAAAGATAAGCCACTCGATTAAAATGCCACGGTGCCAGGCTATCATCAGGTGTCTTCTAAATCACTTTACAACTGGAGTTTAACCTCCTTGCTCTCCTGGGTGGGATGTGGATTTCAGAGCTCTGTGCTCCAGGGTTTCTGATCCCTTTGGGAGGGGTATGGCTAAGGGCCATGTCTACTAAGACCATGGACTCCTTGAAGAAAAGAGCTCATTTTCATTCTTTTTAATTTTTGAAGTATTTAATAAATGTTGAATGGATTTCAACACTCAGAAGAAGAACATGACATCTTAGTGTTGGGAAGGCAGTTGGAAAATAAAATCCAGCCTCTGCCAATAAAGAAATCCTTTCTAGTTGTCTGGAAGGATGCTTCCTAGTTGCAGAAATGTAGACAGCTGTTTGTCTAATGTACATGTAGCACAGAACATTCACATTCTGTGGTATAGTAGCACATTCAGGAGGCATAGTCCCTACATTGGGAAGCCAGCTATTTCAGTGGGAATGTTATCTCTTCTTGGGATATCTCTGTGTGACCATCAAGCACTACTGGCTATCTCTTCACCCCAAAGCTTTTCCTCTGGAAACTGAACCCATGTTATGAGGATGAGTCTCCCATGAACCTTAGCAGACAGTTCTAGAACCCATGGCGCTGTTTAGCTGGTGTGCCTCTGTGAATGGATGCCGTCTATCTGTCACTGTGACTTCACGTCCATAAATGATAGCTTTAGCTACCATGTCACCACTCTCTAACCACCAGCATCTGGCAGGTTACAGGTGCCAATAGCAACCCTTTCTGAAGCAGCTGTGTTGTGGCTTGTTCTGGGTCAAGGGCAGGAGGAGACATCTTTTCTAGGTTGAGTAGGGACGGCAACAGCGACCCATCACGTCTGGGAAGGCTTGTCGTACTCTCTTTCCTGTGGCTGTGATAAAACACCCCGACAAAGCGACATATGGGAGAAAGGCTTTATTTTTGTCTCACTGTTTCAGATGATAGGTGATCACTGTGGGTGAGTCTCAGCAGGAGAAGCCCAAGACAGTTGCTCATATCATCATACGAGCAGCCCATTCTACGGCTCAGTTTGCCTCCTCCATTTTATATGGTTCAGTGTGTGGGCCTCCTGGCAGCAGTCATCAGGTCTTCCCACATCATCAGCAACACGGGATCATTCTTCATAGACACTCTCAGAGGTTAATCTTTACCTAGATAACTCCCCACAGCTGTGCCCTGAGCCTTGCCTCCTATACGTCAAGTTGACTGTACTGACCACGACAACGACACAGGTCTCATGACGGGGTTTGCCTGTGCTTGCCAGATTGACGGACAATCTGATCCTTTCCCCAATGCTTTGGTCAAAAATTTAGCTTTAAAAAAAGAAAGGAATTAAAGACAACCTGAGCATGCGTGAAGACTAGCGTAGCAGAGTGCCAAAGGAAAGAAAGGGCCTTCTAATGTCATCTCCCACACACAGTTGCCCTTATAGAGGCAGCTCAATTAAACAGAACATCTCCGCATTTACTTAAACAGTTCCTACATTTTCTTCCTTCCATCCTTTGCACGGGGTTGCTTTTCATTATTTTTTGGTTCCCTTCCGTCTATGTCATAGGTTCTTCCCTACCACATTCTCAAAAGCTCCCCACCAATTAAGTGCCAGCTTCCGATGCTACCTCTCTAGACAGCATTCTTCAATTCATGGTGGCTCTCAGGTTCTTGGGCTGATCCTAGCCACAAGTATTATCTCCCTATTTTGAGCTTCTGTACAACTCAGTCTGTTTTCCTTTCAGCGAGTATCTGCTTTAAATCGAATATAATTATACTAGCCATTAAATGGTGATTATCCCGGGTTAAGCTCCTTGGTAACAGTGCCGTTGTGTGTGATCTTTGAGTTATTTACAGGCTAGACTGAGTGCTTGGCACTCAACAGATATTAGATAAATTGGATAAATGACTCTTAGAAAATATTAGATTCAAAACACAAACACCCGCAAAAAACGGAGTCACTACATGGGCCAGTGTAACATGAAAACACAAAACTGAAGAAAACACAGTACCTGTGTTTAAAACTCTGAAACTATTTGAACAAAAAAAAAAAACTACCCCCAAACAACCCCAATCTTTTAAAGGATAGTTTCTCAAAAATAGAGCAAAACAAACCGGGCGTGGTGGCGCACGCCTTTAATCCCATCACTCGGGAGGCAGAGGCAGGCAGATTTCTGAGTTCGAGGCCAGCCTGGTCTACAGAGTGAGTTCCAGGACAGCCCTGGCTACACAGAGAAACCCTTGTCTCGAAAAAACCCCCAAAACCCCAAAACAAACAAACAAAAAATAGAGCAAAACAAATAAGCAAAGAAAATGAAAACATAAGGCCAAAGAAAAAGGATTTATATTTTTGTATATGATCTGTTAAAATCATCTTTTCTAAAGTCCTCTTTACCAAGGTCCTTAAGGCCTTTGACACCCCCATCCAAGTTACTTTCTCTCACTGAGTTAGCCTCAGCCTCTGGTTTGGAGGCAGGAGGATGTGGACTTTTGTCTTTTGTCTTTCTAGTCTTTCAATATACTCGTTTAAGAGGCAACGGGAGTGCGTGGGTGGGTGGGTGGGTGGGGGGAAGTACATTTAAATGTACATTCAAGACAGTTCCAGACTGGTGTTTTACTAAGGATTTCTGAGACAGGTGGATTGCTGTCGCTTGTTAATTGAAGAGGAACTCTGGGTTTCGTTCCTGGAATGGGACTGCCGGACCGAACAATCTGAAATCAGAGTGGGTTCGGATGTGGCCAGTCAGCTTCAAGCCATCCTGTCGCTGGTTGGCATTCACGGACTCCCGAGAGAGAGAGAGAGAGAGAGAGAGAGAGAGAGAGAGAGAGAGAGAGAGAGAGAGAAGCTGTTTGTTTCCTGGTGCTGACAGGAGGCCCTGGTGGGGGATGAAGTGAGCATTTTTCAGCCTGTGCTTTCAAATGTAACTCGTGTAGTATTTCTCATCCCCGTGCTGTTTGGCCTGCTCCATTTGCTTTTATGATAGTGCTTGGCTACGATTAAATGACAATTTAATGTGCATAATAACTCATCTAAAGTTTTAGTGAGGGCTTGAATGAAGGTGACAGGGTTCGAGCACATTTTGGAGAACGTCGTACAGTTTAAACCTAAGCCAGGGGGCAACTCAGAAAGATTTCTTATCTCGACCGAGAACAGCTCCAATTTCTCGATTCTTTATCTTCTCCTCAGCTCTTTGCTCGGTCTGTCCCTGCCCCACACGTTTAGTTCTGTATCTCAATTGTGCTGGAAAGAGAGAGAGCAGTGGGGTCTGGGCTTCATCCCCACCCCCGGGATTCATGAGCTCTCTAGAAATTATCTTTGGCTGATGTAACTTCTCTAAGCCTGAAGGATTTGCTAACCAGGGACAGTTTATGGGCGCCGAGGCTCGGGACACAGGGGCAGGTTCTCCGTGCTTTTGCCCCTGACAGAATGAGAGGGCCATGGAATGTTCCATTTATTTGAACCTTGTATGACTTCCCTAGATGGCCAGAGCACAAGAAGGACAGGGAGGATGAGGAATAGCTAGTTTGTTTGTTTGTTTTTGGGTTCCCAGCAGGAGGTCCCAGGCGGAAGGCAGAGATTTAGGAGAAGGACACAGGCACCTAGATCACAGCATCTTGCTGTCAGCTTGAGGTACTATGGCCTGTGAATAAGGGAGGGTAAGGGGAATTTCCTGGCTGGCAATGTATTTAGCGTTAAGTGTTCTCCCACAAGTGAAAGTAGGCTCACTGGGTGGGAGGATAAAGTTTCCCCCTGAGCCCTGGCTTTCAGGGCCTACCAGAGGCTAGATCCTGGCTTGAGAATTCAAGGTGGTTGTCCCTGCTTTCTAGCTTTGACAGGGTCCTTCGCATTCCACACCAACTTATGACAATAGGTGTGCGATCTGGTCCTCATATCCAGAGCTCAGTTGGCAGGGAAACCCGGGTACACCAGCTCCCCAGGAAGGAGAGGTCTCGGCTTCAGCACAGGGTGACCTACAACCCCAGCGTTTTGGAACCAGCACTTTCAGCCTGCGCTATCCTGGGCTTCATCCAGAGAACCCTGATCCGTCTGCGTCTTGCAGATCTAGCAGGCATCCTCAGTTGCTTTAGAAGCCTTTGAAGCCACACTCAGTTGGCACGGGCAGGAATGACCCAGTTTCGTCATCAGGTGCTACTTTCTCTCTCGGAAATACCTTGTGTGTTAGCCAGAGCTTTCATTCTTTAGTCTGGGGTATGATGTGCAGGAAAAACAGCTTCCCTTCCCTTTCATAACTCTCTTGGCTCCAGACCAATGAATACGTCTAATGGAATGATTTCTACCTTTCCCCACAGCTGTGTTTCACTGCCAATCAAAGGCTTCTTGTGCAAGGGGAGGAGGCCAGGTTGCTGTTCTGCCTGAGAGGCATTGGGGCACAGTAGACCTTGAGGGGTCCTGAATGGAGGCCCTGGGGAAGGGGGAGCCCTGGTGGGGTGGGGTTGGGGGGGGGAACTCTTTACACCAGGAACCTTTCAGAGGCTGGCGGAAATGGGTGTCTCAGTTACAAAGGTCTCCTTTGTTGTTTTGCTTTTTCCCTGCATGAGAAGGCGGTTAATTGCTGCAAAGCAAAACAACCGTATTTTGGAATGTCAAGTTTTACAGTTATTTTGTTTGCCTCTCAATGGCCACTTCCAAAATAGGGGCAAGAAGGGTGGTTGAAGCATTCTGAGAATAACAGGGTAGGCAGAACAACAGTGGGGCTGCCACTTTATAGGGCAATCAGAGAGGGAGCTGACACTACAACCTCTCATTTATCTATGGCAATAATGCTGGGGGAATTACAGGGTGTTTTTCTGGCAGGAGTATTTGTTTCTATAGAACACGATTAGATTTGAAAATGCATCTTGGGTTAGTGACCCCACTTTTTTCCCAACTGAGAGATAAAGGACTTGAGTAGGTTACTTGTGCTAATTAATTATATGTGTGTGAACATGTACACATATATGTATTTGATATCTCTGTGTGTGTCTCTCCATCTCTTTGTGTGTGTGTATATATATATATATATATATACATGTGCATCTGTATATGTATATGTATGTATTCACATAGGTGGTGAGAAGGCTCTGTGGGAGACAGGAACATAAACACAGCTGCTCTCCTCCTCGCTGGGCTTTTGTTCTCATTTCCTTTTCTGGGTATCATTTTGGAGTTTGGAGAGCTGGGAAAGAGAGGTAGGCACAAGGTAGGTAGGAGAATGATGAAATATAGTCAGGAGATCACAAGGGGGCCATCACTGTTTGTCATTATTGATAGAGTCGCATACCTGACTCCGAAAGCTAGGTTTCAATTCTTGAAAACACTTATTTTTGCCTCCTCTGTCTGAAGGTTCCTTTGAGCATTAAACATTCTCTCTAACCAAGATGGCGCTCAGCACTGCTTTGGTTCATGCAGAGAGCTCTATTTGGTTATTTATGAACTCTGGGACTTCAGTGGAACACATGGGACAGACATTGCTTGAGAGTGGAGGGATTGAGCCCCAGGAAAGGAGAAGGGAGTTGACCCTGGCTGTCACCTTGGGAATAGAATGCCAGGACAATGGAAGAATGGCTTCCAGAGCTAAGGATGCAGATTAGGAGGGGGATGGAGAATGTTGCTGTGTGCCTTTTGCAGACAGTAGACAAATAGGTCCCTGTTGTATTTTGTTGAGATTTTATAGTAAGTTAAATGCTGTTACTGGTGCCGCTGGGGAGATGTGTCATTTTGTGCGAGGGGAGGTCTTTGAAGATAGTGTCCCTGCCCATTACTCTATGATCCAGTAGTAAGAGACTGCCTGCTCCTGCTGAATGATTGACAGGCAGCCTGGCCTCTCAGGAATATGGAACAGGAATGTGCTTCCCAGGTTATCCTAGATGTGATATGGGACTGTCTAGTTTGTAAGGAGATGTCTCTGGCTCATAATATGACAACACTTCCACAGACTTCTATTGGTCTTATTTCCCTTATTTTTGGCCAAAGCTTTTTGCTTTTCCTAACCAGCTGGAGGCCCACATACCTGTGCAGTATTCTACCTCTCTCTATTCCTGAGACCTTCTTTTATTTTAACCAATTTTCATCATATGGAAGGAATCAACATCAAGGTTCCCTTCCTCTGGAACAGATCTAAAGCTTATCCCTATCAATACTCTGCGAGGACATAGCTGCCATTGTTTCCAAAGCATGAGAAACTGGATATAGCAGCTCCCGAGTGACCTAGTCAGACACTGGCCCAGGTAAGTGTGTGGTTATGGTGGCTATATTCTCCACATGTCTTTCCTGATTCCACCTCAAAAAGGGAGCTGAGGTGCTGAATGTTACACATTATTCTGTAGTGGCAGAAATGTACCATACTGGAGGGACACCCAGGCATAAATCGTACACTGCGTAGTGTCCTTCAGTTTTAGCAACTCAACTTTGTTTTTTGAGTGAAGCGGGCTGAACCATTGTTTGTTTTCAGAATGAGATGAGATGCTCACAGCCAGTCTCTAAATGTACCAGGGGCTCCAGGCTCATAGACTGGGTCTGGGTGAGAATCGGGGAAGGGCTGCAGAATGCCCTTGTCATCCTGTGTGCTTGAGGACAGAGAACTTGGGAGAGAAGAGTGGGAGCTGAAATCCAGCCAATGCCTCAAGATGGTATCAGCTTTGAGGAAGATGTACCCCTTTCTGTCTTCCTCTTTTAGTTTTCAAGCTTGGTTATGAAGGAATGCAGTCATGTTATTGGAGGCCCAGGAAATCAGGCAAATGGACACATGAGAACGTGGCTCTACTCTCTCTCTCTCTGTCTCTGTCTCTGTCTCTCTCTCTCTCTCAGTGTGTGTGTGTGTGTGTGTGTGTGTGTGTGTGTGTGTGTGTGTGAGTGATTGTCCTGTGAAGCAGGGCAGGGCCACAATACAAGGAAGAGCAGAGCAAATTTTGGGGGAACCAGTACAGGCTTACAGAGGGAAGCACAACACAAAATGGCCCCCACCCATAAGCACGCCAATTGTCTTTGGGCCTTCTTCAGGAGATGTACTGAGATCCAATTGCTACGGCTACCTGAGACTTATCTGACATGTAGACTTTCTGTTTCACAGAGGCCAAAACTGTTTTGTTTTCAAAGGGGAAAACATATCTGTGTTTGCCCTCCTTTGCTTTGTAAAATTGAATTGCAGAGAGCTCATGAATAATAGAAAGAACACTAAGGACTGTGAAATTAACACTGGCACGAAACAATGAAGGCAAGATTGCTGAGAGAAGGCTCCCTCTGTCTCTCCTATTAGGCAGGGTTTTGCAAACTGGGACGTGTTCACCTGGGAAGGTATAGTAATGTCTGCAGAGGTTTAATTTGCTTCCTGCTTACAGGATGGTGGCTATTTTCATATCCTTTATGTCAAGATGGTATTTCTTATAGAAATCTTCAAGGGTGGCAACTCTGGTAGTTTATAGCTCCAGTGAGGTCCGTACTTCCTGTCCTGAGAGTTGCCATCTTCCTTTTCAATATGGACAGTGCTTTAGTTGGACTTACTATATAGCAAACACTGAGTTTTATACATGGTTTTCCACACAATTTCATAGCTACTGCTATTGTTGAAACGCTGATAGTCCCTAAAACCACATGTGGCTCATACATTGGAAGTCTGGCCTTCACCATGACAGGGCTGAGGTGGTGGAGTCCTTAAGAAGTCTAGCCCAGCGGGACATTTTTAGGTCATTGGAGGCATATCTTTGGAAGGGATTAATGTGGATATCATGGGACTTTAGCTGGTTCCCATTCACTGTCTGGCTTCTGGTCCAGTGTCACCATTTCCTTTCCTACTCTCCAGTTCTATGGTGCCATTTGCCAGAGCTGGGTGACCCAATGCCATATTCTGGGGGTCTGCAGAACTATGATCCAAATGAACCTTACCTTCATAATGTTACCCAGTTTTAGGGATGTAAATAGGAAACAAAAAAAAATGTAACTACCTAGCGCAACAGACGGGATCAAGATGTGATCAACTCCACTCATGATGCAGACTCTGCCGTTCCCGAAGGCTAAGTTACACAGCTTGTAAGAGACAGAGCTGGATGCCAATCCAAGCCTGGATGATTCTTTTATTTATAGTACTGGGATATTGCCCTGAGGCTTCATATAGGCTAGACACATGCTCTCCCACTGAGCTGTGTTCCTAGGCCTGAATGAGTTTTCAGGCTGCCACTAGAGTACCCTTCATCTCTGTGCCGGTCCCATGTCAACACAGTTCCTTCAGATTTCTGTGGTGGCCTAGGTATCCTCGTCCTTCTTTCTGCTGCTGCACAAGGCAATGCTATTTCCTGGCATCTTTTATGGCCTCTGATTCTCTCCAAGTTATCCTCAAGTCCTAGAGAGTAAGCTGGGGAAGAGGCAGCTTTCTATAGGAAGTATCTTTACTGGGGCAATAAGACAGTGCATGAGCTGGTCAGCCCTGAAGCCATCGCAGGAAAATGGAAAAACTATGAAGAACACATATACCACTGGATAAAGTATTTGAACTTTGCAATTGGACAGATCTGGCTTTCTCCCATTGACAGACCGAGTCGTCTGTTCATCTGCGAGTCGTTTGTTGAGGATCTTCTGTGTGCCAGGCACCACGCTCGCTCACTTCTGGGTCTGATTCCAGATCTGCACTTACAGCTCCGGACTGTGGGAGATTTAGTCAACCTCTTTAATGAGTGAGTAATAGTTACCTCTGGGCTGTTCGAAGATTGGGAGCTGGCACAAAGTAAGAGCTCAATAAATGGTGTTATTAATAAAATTACCAAAGAGTGGTGTTGCTGAGTTAGTGCCTGCTTCCATTACTTTCCCTTAGGACTCAGCTTGCCAAGGTTTCTACTTGCTAGAGTGTAGCAACGAGGCTTGGGAAGTTAATGTGCTAAACCATTAGCCTTTGCAAAGGCCGTTTACAGAGATAATGACTTTGCCCCAAGCAATACCTAATTTTCAGCACATGGCATCCTCAAATGGGAGTCATTTCAGCAAGGGACTCGTGCACCAAACCATCACACAGCTATCTGCTTCTTCACCTTTAGTAACTGCTTTCCCCTGACAGATAAAGGGATTTTTTTTCCTCCCTGGGTATGATCAAAAGAATAGACAGTTGCTTCAGAAATATGGATAGATTAATTTTAAATGATGAAACAATTTCCAGTTGTCCTATTAGGCATTAGTATCTCACCTCTACTTAATAGACAGTCCACTGACGTTAGCACTTGAGACTTTTGGATGCTCTCAATAACACTACTTGGCTAATCTAATGTGATTCAGCTAATGCGTTTTCTATCAGTGTTTATGGACCATCTCATCCATCCACCTTCCTGCTGGAGTAGGTGGCATACATATTTTTCTCTGGAAGGACGGTAGATGGATGAGATGGTTCATGTGAGTGTGTATGTGTGTGTGTGTGTGTGTGTGTGCATATGCACACACACATATACATATATATACACATATGCATATGTGTGTGTGTATGTATGCATGTATGTATGTATCTAAGTGTGCAGGATGCTCACACTGTCCTGTTTTTCAAAGCATCTGAACCTATTTGAAGATTAATGTGTAGATTTTTGGACTTTCATGGTGGGTCATCTGGGATACAATGAAACCCACTATCTCTTTTCATAAAGAGGAAAACAAGTGAGTCTTGAAATAGTTTTGTTTTTAAGAGAGTCCTCCCCCCCCTTACAAAGACTAATGGTGGCTGACAATAACTGCTTCGGGGTGATTTAATGCATTAGTACAAAATAAAGTTGGATCAGGGCAGCTGAATGATTGGTCTTGAAAGAATTTTGGTGTAAAACCTTTTATTGCACAATGATATAGACTTGTGAGAAGTTGCAGAGGCAGCCCAGCCGAATTTCCCCAACGGTGTTATTATGGAGCTAGTTAGAAATTAAAGGACTTGGAGACCATTGGGATTGAATTGAATCACTCACTCATAACTAACAGCTTGTAAAAACAAGAACCCAAACTGCAGCACTCAATGGCAGGTTTAAAGAATGGGATCCTAGTCATATCGCTGGCCCTGCATAAAGTTCCAAAGTTCTGGACTGCCCAGAAGGTCATTCATTGATAACTAAAGCTTCTACGATTGCTAATTATCTGGAAGCTTGTGATAAAGAATAAGGTCACACCACTGTAATCTTCTATCAGCTTTAACCAAGTGGGTCTGTCAATCACCTGAAGAGGAAATGACCCTCAGAGACAGCTGTGTATTCTAGAAATGCTTGAAGTAGGTTAAAACCCACCTAAAATGTAGATAGGCACAGGGGTCCCTTTGGTCACGGTTCATGCCCTGTAAGAGTGTGCTCTGTTCCACAATGGTCTTTTTAGCCATTGTCCACTCTCAGTCCTTGAGAGTGCTCCATTGTACGCTATGATAAACTTTCTTCTACGATGTGTATCTCAGGCAAATTCCTCTGATAGAGATAACAAGGATCAAGGAGCTGAGGGGACCATACACATGGAAGCTGAACAAAGCTCTACTCAATGATAACTTGGTCAAGGAAGAAATAAAGAAAGAAGTTAAAGACTTTTTAGAATTTAATGAAAATGAAGGTACAGCATACCCAAACTTATGAGACACAACGAAAGCAGTGCTAAAAGGAAAACTCAGCTTTGAGTGCCTGCAAAAAGAAACTGGAGAGAGCATACACTAGCAGCTTAACAGAACACCTGAAAGCTCTAGAACAAAAAGAAGCAAATACACCCAAGAGGAATAGACAGCAGGAAATAATCAAACTCAGGGCTGAAATCAACCAAATAGAAACAAAAAGAACTATACAAAGAATCAACAAAACCAGGAGCTGGTTCTTTGAGAAAATCAACAGATAGATAAACCCTTAGCCAGACTAACCAGAGGGCACAGAGACAGTATCCAAATTAACAAAATCAGGAATGAAAAGGGAGATAAAACAACAGAAACTGAGAAAATTAAAAAATATCAGGTTCTACTACAGAAACTTATGCTCAACACAAATGGAAAATACGGACGAAATGGACAATTTTCTAGACAGATACCAGGTGCCAAAGATAAATCAGGATCAGATAAACCATCTAAACAGTCCCATAACCCCTAAAGAAATAGAAGCAGTCATTAAAAGTCTCTTAATCAAAAAAAAAAAAAAAAAAAAAGCCCAGGACCAGATGCACAGTTTAGTGCACAGTTCTATCAGACCTTCACAGAAGACCTAACACCAATACTCTTCAAACTATTCCACAAAGTAGAAACAGAAGGAACACTACCCAGTTCATTCTAGGAAGCCACAGTTATGCTGCATATTCTCCCTTGGAGATGGAACAGTTTCTGTCTAATCAGGAACTTGTCACAATTTCCTTTCACAGAGTACTTCATAAGAGATTTTTTTCTACCCCTATCATGTTTAATGTTCCAAATAGATTTTAAAAACTGAAAAAAAAAAAAAAGAAGCTGAGGGAAACCCAGAGTAAGGTCTGGTGATACTGCCATCTTATATAACCATATCTGTATTCCGAGTTCGGAGAACATTCTGGAAGCCTGTTCTTCCTGGGGTGGAAGAGTGAGGTTGGAAGTGGTTGGGTTGTTTTACAGCTACCATCTCTTCCTATGGTCTGTGTAGACATCTTCTCAGAGGGCTTACAATTCAGAAGTGAGGTCAGTCAGAGTGTTCCCTCAGCCTTGGTGCCATTCCTCAACTGCCAGTGCTTCCCATCTCACCTGAAATCCTGGCAGGTAGAGCTCTCTGGCCATGGCTGCCATGTCCAAATATACCTGAGTTTATGTTCTTCTGGTTCCCCTTGCTACACACTGGCTAGCCATGTGGTGCTGCGGTACCAGCCTTCTGTCCTTGGCTATACTCAGAGGGGTTGGTGTTCATGATTGGACCAATGCTTTGAGCATCTGTTTGTCTCTACTCTTTCTCTTTGTACATTTCTGGCATTTTCCTTGCTTTGCTTTTTATTTTAAAAAACATATGCTCTTACCAATATCTGCTCTTAAAACTGAGGCTTCTCTCTGCCCAAAGAATCATTTGTGACAAGATAGTGCAGAGGTTACTCTATCTTGTACTCTCATGGAGTTCACTTCAGGTTTAGCTAGAATTTAATCTCCTTGATAGAGAATCCTATGGAAAATCACCAACCTCTATTCTAGGAACCGAAGGTCAGAATGTCCTAGCTAACCTATCTTAGTGTCTGTTAAATTGCCTATTTATGTAGCATCCCTCCAGCTAACCCCACCATCCAGTTTAATTGTTTGCATCTCCAAAGCTTCCCTTTATCTGCCAAGAGATATGCCAGGACATGGCTTCTGTCTTCAAAGAACGCTGTTTTGAGGACAATCTGGGTTACATGTAGGACCTCAAATACCTGGGTGCAGTGCCAGCTGGGTGGAATAAAGACTTCTGATTGGTTATAAACTGTGTCTGAGTAGTCATCTCTGGTGGGCTATTGGTAGCATATTGGTATCTGTTATGGATAGCCCTGGTGTTTGTATTTTGATGTTAATTTCACTTTCCCAAGAGGGGCTGCCTGGGATAAGGCAACGACCCACCAGTGGGAACTTAGCGAGTTGGGTGGAGAGATTTTGGAGAGAGGATCTGATGAGATGAGAACAGGTTGGTGACCTGCCTGATGCTGCACTGCCAGCACTCAGAACATACATGTTAAATTAAAAGTGGACTTGAATGGAAACTGAGGAGATAGCTAAGTCAGCGAAGTGTTAGCCTTAGAAATGTGAGTTCGAGGCCTAGAACCCACATTTTAAAATGCTGGGTGTGGTGTTGTGCTTACAATCTCACTTCTGGAGAGACAGAGGCAAGAGGATTCCTGGAATTTGCTGGGAAGCCAGCCTACTTGACAAGTTCCAGGACAGTAAAAGAGCCAGAATCAAAACAAAAAGGAAAGGAAGAGGGGAAGATGGATGTGGCTGAGGAAAGACACCTAAGGTTGCTTTCTACCTTCCTTTCATATGAACATACACATAGTCAGACACACGATCAAGAGGGATGTGATCATTTGAAAGAAAATAACCCCCATATCCTCATAGGGAAAGGTGCTATTAGGAGGTGTGCTTGGTGGAGTAGGTGTGGCCTTGTTGGAGAAAGTCTGTCTCAGTCTTCATGCCTGCTACGTACCAATCAGGATGTAGAACTCTCAGCTTCTTCTTTTGCACCATGTCTGCCTGCATACCTCCATACTTCCATGATGATAATGGGCTACATCTCTGAAACTATAAGCTAGCCTCAATGAAACGTTTCCCTTTATAAGAGCTGCAGTGGTCATGGTGTCTATTCACAGCAATGGAAACCCTTACTAAGACAGAAGTTGGTACCAAGGACTAGGGTATTACTTTGATAGACTTGACCATGTTTTTGTTTGGAGGAATGTGGACTTTGGGACTTTGGACTAGAAAAGCAGTTGAACATTTTAAGTGGGCCTTAATAGGCTATTTTAGTAGGAGCATGGAAGACAGTGGTACTGCAGGACATTTGAACTATGGGAGCCTGGCTCAAGTGGTTTCAGAGTAGAAGAGTATTAGTATGTGACCTAGAGGTCATTCTTGTGATTCTTGTGATATTTTGCTGAAGAATGTGCCTGCTTTCTGCCCTTTTCCAAAAATATCTGCCTGAGGCTAAATTGAAGAACTATGAACTAACAGCTTTGGCAGAGGATATTTCAAAACAGCCTACTATTGACTCTGTCATGTGATTATTAATGACCAGTCTTATGAAGAAATATAATGAAAAGGAGCGAGCCTAGCAAGGAAAGTTACAACAAATACAATTTGAAGAAGAGAAAAGGGATGGAGTTAAATCCTGTATTCAAAGACATAAACAGATTAAAGAAAACCCTGGTGTTAAATAGAATAAAAGGAATGATAACCACAGGGGAAGATCCCACCCAGGTGAGCTTCCAACTTGTAGAAAGGAATTAAAGAAAAGCTTAGGGCCAGGCAAGGTGGCACACACCTTTAATCCCAGCATGGGGGAAGCATTTTGGAGCTCAAGTTCAGCCTGGCTAACAAGACCATGATCCAGAATAGCCAATCTTAAGCAGTGAAAGAAACCATCTAAAACCGAAAGCTGGTGAAGGTATCATCAAATGAGGAAGCCATGTTCCAGCCCCAGCAAGCAGCAGAACTTGGCAGCTTTTGGTCATGTGGTTCTGGCTTTCGAGTTAAGGATGCAAAAAAAAAAAAAAAAAAAGGAGTAGGGGGGTTTATGTAAACTCCTCCCAGCACTAAGGAAAGCCGCAGAAGCCAGGGTGTCTCTGCATTGTGTGAAGGCCATTGTGTGAAACAGGGAAGGTGAAACCTGGATTGCCTGGGAGAGCCCAACACGTTGGAGATGCCAGAGCTGTCAGGACACCTGCTGATGTTCAGGTAGAACCAGCTCAAAGGAAAGAAGTGTGCTGCAGTCACCAAGCTGAAAGGAGTTGGAGATCTGAAGGGTGTTTTGATATCGGGCATGGAGATCCAGAGTTTGGAGTTTGCCCAGCTGGTTTTTGGTCTTGCTTTGGTGGAGTATTTCCTTACTATGCTCCCTTTGGAATGCTAATGCCCATTCTGATGGAAAGACGTGATCTGCTTTTTGATTTTGATTTGATAGGAGATTGCAGTTAAGAGACTACATAAGACTCAGAAGAGACTTTGGACTTTTATAGAGTTGAGACTGTTATAGACTATAGGGACTTTTAAAGTTGGATTTAATGCATTTCTGCATTATTATATGGCTATCAACCTACATAGGATCCAGGGAGTGTAATGTGATGTTTTGAAAGAAAATGGCCCCTATAGGCTCATAGGGAGCGGCGCTATTAGGGGGTGTGGCTTGTTGGACTAGTTGTGGTTTCATTGGAGGACGTGTGTCTCAGTTTTCCTTCCTTCTGCTTGCTGAGCTTACTATAGAACTCTCAGCTTTTTCAGCACCGTGCCTGCCTGCAAGCCAGCATGCTTCTCACCACGATGACAATGAAATCTCTGAAATGTAAGCCAGCCCCAATTAAAGGATTATTTATTTTTTTTTATTATTTTTTATTTTTTCAAGACAGGGTTTCTCTGTATAGCCATGGCTGTCCTGGAACTCACTCTGTAGACCAGTGAACTCAGGAATCCACCTGCCTCTGCCTCCCAAGTGCTGAAATTAAAGGCATGCACCACCAATGCCCGGCATTTTTTTTTTTTTTTAAATAAGTTGCCATGGTCATGGTATCTCTTCACAGTAATAAAAACCCTAACTTTTTGGTGTTAAATATGACAATAAAAAATAGTATCTTGATGCTGTTTTGGGAAGTCGAGGTTCTCAGTCATGGTTGCATCTGAGTTACAGAAAAGTAAGTGTTTGAAAGGTGCAGAGAGTAGCCACAGTTCTATTTTGGATTCTAAATAAGTAAAAATTTGGGGATGTCTATAAAGTAACTGGAAATAGAAATCTACATATCAAAAGAAATCTACATATAAATGAAAAAACACATTAATACCCAGATCAGAGGACTAAAGGGTCCAGGAAGAGAATGCATGTGGTTTACAACCTCAGCCTCTCTCCAGGCCACTCTCTGACCTGGAGGCAATGTTTCTCCTGCGACTTTCGTTATCATGTCTTACTGTTTCAGTCATTTGCTTTGAGATCTTCCAGCTGGGGCATGCTCCTTATTTTGAGTAAGAAGGTGCACCGATTCCTGAGAAATTTATCATTATTGTTAAAACGAACGCAGTGGAGTTGAGCCCTCATCTGGGCCTTCCCTGTAGCCATTGCTCGCTATTGGTAAATATTCATAAATCTGCTGTCATGGAAATTAAATGGAATAGTTTAAAATTACTTTGGGGGCATAAGAGGGCTCAAAAGAGTGAACTGGGAGAACACATTTCATTTGCAGAGTTGGAATGAAGAAAGTGTTCATTTGGTCTGCAGATGACATACGCTCTGCTGGAAAAGAATCTTGAAGCACTTAGCAGGTAATGCTCAAGGCAACTCTATGGTGTACTTGGGTGGAGACCCTCTGAGGGTGGCAGCTCCAAAGAAAGGAGTTCTTAACAGGAAAAAAAAAAAGACTGATATCACTGACTGCAGCTTAGGTGACATTCTCTTGGGAGTCCTCTGTTCCTTCGTGTTAGTCAGAGGACATTTATTAGGTCAATACATATTTACTGAGTGAATCCAAAGGTAGCGAGGTCCCAGGTGTTAAACATAGGTAGACACACACACACACACACACACACACACACACACACACAAACACACACACACGGATGTATGTGCATTCACACATGTGTGCACACAAAGACACATATACACATATATACACATAATACACACATATATGTATGTATATATATCTGTATATACATATATGTATATATATATACATATATGTATATGTATATATATGCATGTACATATGAACACAGAGACAAATATATACATGTTCATACACACACACACACACACACACACACACACACACACACACACACCCATGAACGCCCAGCCTACCTGTAAAGCATCATAAGCATATAAGAGCCTTGTCATGGTCCCTTCTGTTAGTGTGCACTTAACAGTAGTAATGGATATTTTCCTCTCTCCTCTCTTTCCCAATTACCCTATAGGCAGTTCTAGCCTCTTAGGCCAGGGGAGAGAGATTCAATGGCTCCTGTGAATTGTCGATAAAGGGCTGTGTTTAGTCTGAGGCTATTTCTATTTCCAGAGACAGATTTTTGTTCTTGGGACTTACTTAAAGAGAAACGATCATCTAGGAAATCAAATGCATCAGCAATACTTACAGTTATGGAACGTCAAGGTCAGGAGCGGGAGAAGTGCACCCCTGTCACTGATTTCCAAAGCTGACTCATAGGGTTATTATCTGCCTCAATTTACAACGCTAGGTACTCTTGAGCACCAAGTGCTCATTATCAAAAATTAAAGAAGCATAGAGCTGAGATTTGAATTACATTTTAGATAATAGATTTTGGAACATGCTTATTATTGTTAAGATTAACTTGACCTTATGTAGTTTTCCACTGGGCATGGAACCCAGGGTAGAGTACTGAGTCTGTGAGCTTGAGGGAACAAAGAAACCTTGACCCTATTCGCACTGTGGTCCTTAAGTAGCAGCTGGAACTGGGCAGATGGAGCCAGGCCTGGAGTCCAAAGCCTCCCCTCTCAGCTGCCCATGTCGCCAGGTTTTAGCCTTACCTGTTCTGACGCTTTCTCCAAGAAGAGAACAAGGGAACCTTAGCATCCTTAGTTTACAAGGAGTGACAGTAGTTCAAAGGGTGTTAGGAGCTGGGTTGGATCCCCTAAAGTCCTATGTTGAAATCTTCGTCTTAGGAGTCGGATTTGGAATGTGACTGTAGAGATAAGGTCTTTGTTGTGGTGCTAAAGGTTAAATAAGGTCACCAGGGTGTACCCTTGTCCGTATATGTGTTTATAAGAGGAATCTAGGAAGCAGACCAGGGGAGGACATGGGGCAAAGGGAACACAGTGAAGAACACCTTGCCCTTCTGCCTCTAGAATCTGGAGGAAATTAATAGCACATAATTTGGACTATGTGTGCTTTGACACACGGGTCATGGTGAGTGTGGTGGTCAGAGGACAGCCTTGCGAAGCTGGCTGTCTCCTCCCAGCTTCGGCGCTGGCTCACCAGGTTTGTGAGGCGAGAACCTTTACCAGCAGTGAAGACGCCCTGCTTCTAATGATCCATTTTGTAACCAAGTCCTGGAATGCAGATCCAGTGTTCACTGACATGCATGTTAAATGGTTAATCTTGTCCTGCTTTGACTAGGTCTCGGCCACTTTGGAGAAGGTTTTTCTTCTTCCTTGGAGAATTTCCTCATTACAACGGTTTTGGGGCTCAGCCTTTTGAGAACCCTCATGGGTAGATGGCCTCATTGTCTACATGTGGGTGTTTTTGTTTCAGCTCCCTTTCTTCTCACCCAGTGGGGCTGATTTGGGTATGGCGCTCCCACTGACTTCATAGGACTCTCAGGTCAAAGTAGAAATAGGTTCACTGAAATTCCCCCAAGGTGTCTGAGGCTTATAAAAAGAGCACTGATAACATATATAATATAGAATAATCACACCCTTTTAAACATATATAAATTCTTTCTGAAGGTGTGATTATTCCTCCTGAAGGGCATCATGAGTAACAGGGGAAAAAAAAGTCAAACATTTCTCCTCTGATAGTAGAAAAAAATGCTTTCAAATTAACTACAGTTGGTAAATTCAGCCATTCTGCTACAGGGAAATTATAGGTTCCTTTATGGTTTCAAAGGTATAAGAAAAGGATAAAGACAAGCCAAATCGCTGCCTTTTAAAGGCAAATATCCATTATATCACCACCATAACATGAATGTAAACACCGTACACTATTTTGACAAGGACACAATGTGTACAATTTCAGGTAGGTATTTTCTGACTTTTTTCAGACTTTCCAAGTACCTAAGGACAGTTGCTTATCATTTGGGTGGACCCAGGCATCGATCAGTTATTCTATAATATCCTTTCACAGATTGGTGATATCACATATCTGTA